>OV651819.1:56267141-56427141 GCA_927349885.1 Psylliodes chrysocephalus
GAAGGCTGGACAGACTAGAAAATATTAATAAAAGACAAAATGACTCCTGCTCTTAGAATTTTCGAATAGAACACAAATTGACTCTTACAACACCAGCAAGAGTTATTAGTGACCTTACAGATACAACATGTGAATGTCTAATAGCAAAAAACATATTTCACGAAACATACGTACGTCAAAGTAATAGGATATCAGATCTATAATGCCATTCATTCAAACAATTCTGCTCAAGATGGAGCTTCTATTATTGTTAAAAAAAACATAGCACCCTATGAATAAGGAAAAAATGAAAGTGAAAAAATACAAGTTGTTAGTATATTTGTTAAAATAAAAAAAAATATGTACTTACTTTCCACCCAAATATAATCTCAAAAGAGAATACTACTATAACAAGTTCTTGTCAAGACTTAGTGAAAAATGTATATTAGGTGCTGATTTTAACAAAAAAAAGTCTGCTGTGGCTCAAGACTTACTACAACTAAAGGAAAAGGGCTAAACGGGGCTATCAAAGATTAGAAATGTAAGGAAAGACCTACATATTGGTAAAGCGATGGAATAATACACCATTAATACAAAGGAAAATTATTGGTATTACTTACCTCAAAGAAATAAGGGATTTAATAGAAAACAAAAGAAAGGCAAACAAAAAGTTAATGCTTTTGACAACTTTTTATCAAAGCATCTTAACTCGAACTCAGGAGAAGGTAAAGAAATTAAAATGAATAACCAAGAGGAAGTAGATAACTAGTCCTAAGGAAGTAGTGCTAAGAAAAATATAAAAAATAATATTAATGTAAAAAAGCTCCCGGATTCGAACTGATAACAGAAGAGATACTAAAGAAATAATCACAAAAAGGTATAGCAAAACTGATTAATATAATAAATGCAGCATTAGACTTTAACATGATCCATTACTATGGAACTCCCTATATTTTGTACGTATGTATACGCGTACCAAATTCTGCTATAAAATAGCTATAAAACGTCAGAAACTAGAAATATGGCTCATTACTGTTTTTATAGATAATTGTTGGGTATATGGAGTTTATTATTGGAACGTATAAAACTTAATTTAAAACAAAATTGCTTCAATGCAATTTAAGAAAAAAAAAGACACTAAAGAACTAAAGAAATATTTACACAAAATTCATTGTATACAAGTTAATTCTGAATATATTTTGTGAAGTAAAAGTAGCTCAGGTATGGGAGTAGAACAAAATATTCATTAGCAGATGGCGTTGAAAGTTTGAAAAAGTAAATTATGAAATTACTATTTAAGAACTTGGAAATATTAATAAAATATCTTATTTTATAATGTAGGTGAGGAGGAGTTATTTTTCGAAGTGTTACGTTCGCAATATACAAATTAGTGTACACAGAAAAATATTGTGAATGTCCTGTTAAACATAACATATAAGAAAAAATAAAAAATAATACATATACTTTAATATTCTTTAATCTACAATTATATCACAAATTTTTATTATTTTACTACCGTACATATCCAATACAATCAATTTTTTTTAATACCTACTAACAAATTATTCACTCAAATGATAATTTTTATGATCAACAAATTGAAATTATTTTTCTAATAGTACCACACGCTCTATAGAAGTTCTGGTATGAGTATGACCAAATTTGAAGTTTTTTCAATTTATACTAAACAATTTGGCCTGACGACAGTGCATAATCGAATGGTAACTAACTTTTAATTTAATTTCCAAGATAAATTGCTGGAACAAAAGCATTTACAAACTACTCACAATTTGATTTATTTTTTTTTCCAACTTTAATTGCTATCAATTTCACCGAAGCACAACATACATTTTTAATTGCCAAGCCATTTTCCAGGCGCATATAAAAAAAAAGCCATACTACAAAGCCGACCGATATACCGCAATATCAACCTAAACGATAATATCAAATGACGGTACAATAAAATTTTAATAAGGCAACTGACGCAGAGGCCTGGAAAACCCGGAAAACTTGGAAAACTTTCCTAGAATTTGTTTCTAGAGGTGGATGGGTGGGTTTGAATGCGATTTGTTGACTTGGTAAAGTTTTTTATTGGAGTTAAGAAATTAAATTTAGTTTTAATGACAGGTTTCTTATTTTCCAAGACGATGAAGTTGAAAATAAATAATTTAAAGTTTGCTTACATATAACCTGATACAAAAACTTACATTTAACACAAAGTGTTCTCAACTTAGAAATCTAAAATATGTTCTAAAATTCCATCATTACATCAACTATATTATGCTGTTATGTGTATTGGGCGGGTAATCATATGCTAACAAAGTACAATCTGGAAGTGCCAAAATTATGCTTCTTAGCTTCACGTCGACCTTTATTTAAAAAATGTAAAATTCTTATGGTCTATGTTTTGTAAAACCGTGAACTCTTAATGTATTCTTATTACGATTATACGAGATTATACGAGATTATACGAGATTATACGAGATTATACGAGATTATACGAGATTATACGAGATTATACGAGATTATACGAGATTATACGAGATTATACGAGATTATACGAGATTATACGAGATTATACGAGATTATACGAGATTATACGAGATTATACGAGATTATACGAGATTATACGAGATTATACGAGATTATACGAGATTATACGAGATTATACGAGATTATACGAGATTATACGAGATTATACGAGATTATACGAGATTATACGAGATTATACGAGATTATACGAGATTATACGAGATTATACGAGATTATACGAGATTATACGAGATTATACGAGATTATACGAGATTATACGAGATTATACGAGATTATACGAGATTATACGAGATTATACGAGATTATACGAGATTATACGAGATTATACGAGATTATACGAGATTATACGAGATTATACGAGATTATACGAAATTATACGAGATTATACGAGATTATACGAGATTATACGAGATTATACGAGATTATACGAGATTATACGAGATTATACGAGATTATACGAGATTATACGAGATTATACGAGATTATACGAGATTATACGAGATTATACGAGATTATACGAGATTATACGAGATTATACGAGATTATACGAGATTATACGAGATTATACGAGATTATACGAGATTATACGAGATTATACGAGATTATACGAGATTATACGAGATTATACGAAATTATACGAAATTATACGAGATTATAATATTATAGGATTATATGAATATAGGATTATATGATTATATGATTATATGATTATATGATTATATGATTATATGATTATATGATTATATGATTATATGATTATATGATTATATGATTATATGATTATATGATTATATGATTATATGATTATATGATTATATGATTATATGATTATATGATTATATGATTATATGATTATATGATTATATGATTATGATTATATGATTATATGATTATATGATTATATGATTATATGATTATATGATTATATGATTATATGATTATATGATTATATGATTATATGATTATATGATTATATAATTATATGATTATATGATTATATGATTATATGATTATATGATTATGATTATATGATTATATGATTATATGATTATATGATTATATGATTATATGATTATATGATTATATGATTATATGATTATATGATTATATGATTATATGATTATATGATTATATGATTATATGATTATATGATTATATGATTATATGATTATATGATTATATGATTATATGATTATATGATTATATGATTATATGATTATATGATTATATGATTATATGATTATATGATTATATGATTATATGATTATATGATTATATGATTATATGATTGTATGATTATATGATTATATGATTGTAGGATTATAGGATTATAGGATTATAGGATTATAGGATTATAGGATTATAGGATTATAGGATTATAGGATTATAGGATTATAGGATTATAGGATTATAGGATTATAGGATTATATGATTATATGATTATAGGATTATAGGATTATAGGATTATATGATTATAGGATTATATGATTATAGGATTATATGATTATAGGATTATATGATTATAGGATTATAGGATTATATGATTATAGGATTATATGATTATAGGATTATATGATTATAGGATTATATGATTATAGGATTATAGGATTATAGGATTATAGGATTATAGGATTATAGGATTATAGGATTATAGGATTATAGGATTATAGGATTATAGGATTATAGGATTATAGGATTATAGGATTATAGGATTATAGGATTATAGGATTATAGGATTATAGGATTATAGGATTATAGGATTATAGGATTATAGGATTATAGGATTATAGGATTATAGGATTATAGGATTATAGGATTATAGGATTATAGGATTATAGGATTTTATTTGTGAAGGCATCTGAAATTTACACCTGAAGTTCCCAGCTTTTATCATCCAGAATGTTATTTTGGAAGAAAGAGTAAGAAACTCTATGGCCGTCATAAATATAAATACTTTAAGAAGAGCCCCACAAGCTGTTGATGTCCCTAATTGTTTAAAAAAAGAAACATTGAACAGTTTGATTAATTTTGCGATATCCTTACAATTAAAATAAAAAATAAAATAAAAAAGTTTAATTAGTACGTATTTTATTTAACTCTGTGGTTCAAAATGCAAATATTTAAAAAATACAGGTCCGAATTTCGCTTATTTTAAATGTTAAAGTGATGGTGATTTTTATGGTATATAATTGTACACAGCATATTTTGCCTATTGAAATCGGTATTAAAAACATCAGGTCCGGTAATAAAAAAAAGGTTGATGATATGCCCAAAAAGAAGGAACGTCTTACTCAAAACCAAATTATGCCATAATGTAGAGGAATGTCTGTAAAAAGTTTTTTTTTTAATATTTTCAGAAACAGCACCATAAAATGAAAATCAAGCCATTGGCATTTTGGACTTTTTTAAAATTACTCAAAAACTAGCAAAAATTTTAAAATTTAATTTACCTAAAATTTTTTCATTTAACCAACTCTGTAACTGAGATTCCGATACGTCTGGTTCAAATTTGAGACACCCTGTATAAGTTACTGAAAAATTCTTCACTATTTTTGCAATGTCCGTGCCCTGTATGACTGGATTACAATGCCAATATATTCATAAAAAAATGATTATAAAAGTTAACATTTGGCGAGACCGAGACCGACTTCAAGCGACAGGCAGTAAGCAGAAAATCCTGTCGTGCCTTCCCAAATGTGTTTTATTTAATTACTTGTATCTAGAGGTGAAGAGACCGTTTTCAGTCTTCTTCGCTGTCGCTTTACGCTTGAAGTAGGTCCCGGTTTCGGTCTCGCAAATGATACGTTAAGATGGCTATTACAACCAAATGTGACAGACACCAATAAAATGGGAAACATGAAAGTGTTTTTCTCTTGAGAATATAATCTTACGAATGGCGTCCACACGGTCGGTTACTCGAGCGCCAAATTATTTGAAGTGGTTTACTTCACTAACTCTTGATACTGCATGAAAAGTACTCGGGCGTTTTTAGATGGAGATGAACAATTGCAGAGGTCACGTTGGTTGTAAACTATCTGCATAACTATCTACATAACGTTATTAGTTATAGAGAAAGAATTTTCCAGGGGCTGAAAAATAGGAAAAGTCAGGGACGGACACGGTTTAATAATCGCAACATCTTAACGTCTACTTATTTTGGAATAATGAAAGCCTGAACAAGAATAACAAAAATAAGCAGTGCACCATAAATATAACGAGTTATTTTTATCATAAAATGAAACAGAATTTTATTTTGTTTGAATATCAAAATGCAAAAATAAAATCTATTCGTTTATAGCGGATTTAAGGATATTTGGATCAATTATGATGTAAACTATAAACGAAAATTTAAATTCGTTATATAATTTTATATAGGATGGATTTTTACTTTCACACTCGTACTGGTATATTATCGTCTGCTTTTCTTCCATTCGCGAAACTCCAATTCAAATGGTTCTCGAATTTCGATGGGAGGAGGAACAGACATCCTTTCCCATCATCAGTTCGTATGCGGTTATTAACTTTCGCGGTTTCCATGGCAACGACGCCGGCGCCCGCTCTCCTCAGCGTCGCGGCGTCTGTAATGGCGCCGGTGCTATTCTCTACGACCCATCAGATCGCTAAAAACATGTCCGAAGTGATGGTCAATAAACGAAGCAACATGTTATCTAATTCCTAAGTTATACTGTGGTTTATTTTATACGTTCATTCATCAAAATTACAAGTTTGCAAAATTTTGACGTCAATATCTAAAAATAGATTACAAAATTGGATCAATAAAATTAGAGGGTTAGATAGTTTATTTCATCAAGTTTTATTGCTTAAATAAATAAAGTAGATTTAAATTGCAACACTATTATTTTGGTATACATTTTTAGTTTAATAAAATTTCTTGTGGCTGATAATTAAAAAATCTTCAGGATTTGATGAAATTCTTTTAGAATGACTGACAGTTATATCGAAAACTTCTTACCTTACACCATTCTGTAATTTTCTAGTTATATCTTTATGATCTTCTCCTAGTATTGTTATCTTCAATATTATTATAGCCACTGAATTATATTATCTTTCAGAAATGTCACTTATTTATAGTAGATATAGGTCAGTTTTAATCTCTTTAAATTCGAAATAAGCTTCCCTTAACTTGTTTTATTCTAAATGCTTAATTATATTTGCACGTGAGAAAAACAGATATATTTCTCCACTAGTGGGCTGGCGCGCACTGTTCTACCTCTGTCAAAAAAATAGCATGGCTTATTCTATACCGTTATTCTGACGTCATTGAGGAAAAATTAACATATTGTATGTAATGGATGTGGAAAATAAATGTAGCTTATTATCATATTGAAAATAATTGTTAAAGGTTTAGCCAATATCTGTGCACAATCCATAATCAGAAAAACAGCAGTGGCGTAGCGTGGGCCATAGGTCGGAGGGGGCGAAGTTTTTCTGGAGCGCCCAAACATCGGTGAGGGGCGCTAAAGGTGGTCTAAACGCAAAGGGAGGGGTATAATGTCAGCTATTGGTTTTGGTTTGATTTTTTAAAGCGAAAAATACTTCTTATATTTATGAAAAGCTAAGCAAATTGTTATTGGTTGGTTTATTTTCTGTACAAGTCGCAGCAGTGTAATTATTAGAGAAAAAAGTTCCAAACTACTATTTACTATGTCCTACGGATTATCTAATTTGCTTTTTTTGTTGTTCATAAAGGATCAATTTTTTTTTTGACTTAAATTCAATATCTGTTTTATAAATTTAAATATAGATCTCATGGCTACATAGCTACATGGTCTACAGTTCTAACCAAATATAATCTAAAATGGGCTGTCATATTTAAAACTTTATATTGTATTAGAAAGAATTCAGAAAAAAATGTTTATATTTATAAAGGAAAACCTAAGTCAAATGAAAAATGCTTGTATCTTTATTATGCATTATAAAAATTATTGATATTCATTATAGCTAAAACACTACCTATATTATAGATTATAGAATAAATGTAAAAAAAAACAAAACTACACGAACTCTAGCAATTTCTCAGAGTTATCAAAATTAGTGAAAAGGTTATAATTTCGTTAAGTCACGTGAGATAATTGTTGTACAATGAGATCGCATGTATGTAAATGAAACTGAACGAGTGCAACTCTGTGTTTACAGTCTTTATAAGTTAATTTGAATAATTCACAACCCAAACGAATGGACGAAGATTTATTTCATCAAAACGATTTGGTTTAGGGGGACGAAACAGGGCTCTCATAAAGTGGGTAGTAACGCAAGGTGGTTGAAAAAATTATAATATTAAAAGAAGGTTAATGATCCGAAAACTAAAGTAAGAAATTTCCGCTATAAAATTAGCGAATTAATTCACACAAGCTCACAAAGAAAACAAACTAAAGAAAAATTTTAAAAATCTGAGGGTTCGAACCTGGATCCTTACTTTTGTAAAGGAAATTGGGGTGTTATAGTAGAATCGCAATCTACACAAAGTAATAAATCAAAATTTTATGGGAGTTTTACAGCACAGGGGTCTCAAACAAAATCTGTGATTTTAAAGAGCCGATAGTTAAAAGGTTTGGTTTCATTAAGAATTTAACCTGTGCCGTCTGGTTTTGTGGAACGTGAACAATAGGCGACCCTTATTTTAATCCCTTTTAAAACTCTGATGAGTGAACGGTTGGGTACATTAGGGGGTATTTGTTTGTTTGTTACTATTTTAAACTTAAATAATTGTAATTTAACCGCCGGGGTGCTATGATTATAATATTTAGATATAAAATAGAGATGCTTACCTACTCGCGAAGATCAGGAAACGTGAAAGTCTCTGAATCATTATATTTACTTGATGAGTCATTATTTATTTATATTATTAAAGGTGGCACTGTTATATCGACATCCAAGATTTTGTCCAAATTCCACATGTTTTCTTCTTCTTTTAACAGTTTTAACACATTCTCGGTTGCCTTTTGCCAATTTTCCTTTGTAACAAGTGATATGGATATGGTTTCTAACAATGCCTCCACATCCTTTAACTTAAATTTCGTATTATGTCGACATAAATATCCTTTAACTTGTGCCTATATCAGTTCAATAGGATTTAGTTTGCAGTGATAGGAAGACGCACAACATCAATACCATGTGTGTTTGCAAGTTCATCAACTACATAACGTACTGGAGGCTTATTTAATTTCTCAATTTCTAGTAGTTCTTTTTTTATTGATTTTTCTGGAAAGTTAATGTTTCGGTCTGTTAGCCACTTAATGATATCATCTTTCTTCGATGAAGTATTTGGCACACGTCCAATTAGACAGGAATGGTAGCTAGCGTAATCGATTACTATAACTGAACCCTTTGGTAAATGTCCTACCATCTGCTGAAAATATTCTTTAAAAACATCAGCGTTCATATCTCCATGGTAGTCTCCGGTTTTTTTAGATTGAAATATTAAAGAACCACGTTTTAAAAATCCGTCATCACTTCCAATATGAGTTATAATTCGACGTCGTTCTTTACCGGAAGGAATTTTTAATTCTGTGATAATCCTTCCAAAAAAGTCTGTCGTGAAGAATGAATATTTGTATCCTGCCACATTTTGCTAACTGTCTAACCTTCATTCATCCAGGTTTCGTCCAAATAAAATATTTTTCTGCCTTCTGCACGTAATTTAAAAATGGTTCTGAAGTATCTGCATCTCCAACAAACAATTTGCTTAGAATCAATAAGTGCTGCTTTCCTGTCTTGTTTATCTCACTTGAACTTCAAATCTATTAGAATTTCCCATAGTTTTGTCTTTCCCATTTTAGGAAAAGACAGCTCATTATATTGATTGCGTCCAAAACCTTGGCAAGTGTTGGTATCTCTTTTTTAAAATAAAATTCCGCTTTTAATTTGTTCAGTACATTCCACTTTTTTCTTACCTCCTGCATTTTTCTTTGGGTATTTAACAACTTCACTTTTTAATTCACTTATAACTTTATATATCGTTGATTTGCTTACACTTGTCATATTATTTGTCTTTTTAACAGTATCGTCAACAAGTAATTATAAACATTGTTTACAAATATTTTCTCGTTAACTGACAACCCACACTTTTTATACGTTTCACAGGTGTAAACTTTAAACTTGAACCACACTGCATTTTTCAATACTACTGTCACTATTAACCGAAAATAACCACAACTTCTTACTATAATAGATAATATAGAAGCCTAATCAAACAGGGTAGGTAATATTGGGAACTGATCAAGAAACTAACTGCAACTGCCTAGCTTATCTTCATGCCAAATCCTAGGCAGGTAACAATCTTATAATCCCATTCCTTTGTTATCATTTTGGTTTTTCCATGACATTAGTAATCTCTAAGATGATGAGAAAATAATGATTTACTCTTACATTATAGATTTCTTGACATCAAAAATGTCCAAGAAGTCAATGCTAATGATTTAAACAATTTAATGTAGGTATACCTAATAGTCAAATTTATAGGTTATATACCTTTTTGTTAATTTACTCAGATAACTCTACCATTTACATAACAATTGTAAATAACTCAAAAAATATTTTGTAAAGTACCTACATACGAAATAATACTCAATAATACATATTCAAAAAATATATTTTTAAATGATGATTTAATGTACCCCGTAAATAATAATATAGGCACCCACACCTAAAATTTCCTGATTTGACAGATTTATTACTCCGGCTCTATCACGAATCTGCTATAATTTTCATAATATTCGATGCAAATGGTACAATTCGATTATGTACATCTAAAGAACAAAAATCTTGTGACAGACTTGACTGTAGCTCCTCGTACCCTACATCCTATCCTTCGAGTCATTTTGACGTCAGTTAGTTCTTGTTTCGATGAACTTTCATTTTGTCGCTTTAACATTTTGTTATGGAGATGGCACTTTGGAATGTTTTAGAGTGACACATGGAGGTACCTCCATGGAGTGTGACATAATGCTCACTCCACATACTTTGATTTCCTTTTACTATATGGAGAATGGTCGCACTGCGCAGCTTTCTGAGTGCCTTTTAAAAGGAGATAGAAAACTCCGCCATTTTGATCCCTTATTACGTGTTGCCTACATCTTGGCGCAATATTTTTAATAGGTGCGTTTTATCATCCGCTTCTGCTTCGGAATTGTCGGTTTTCTTGTTTTAATCTGACAGGTTAAAACAACTAAACCAACAATTTCGGAAGCAGAAGCGGATGATTAAAACGCATCTGATATTTTGCTTGCTGCTGTCGGTGTCAGTGAATATTATTTTTGGAGTCACAGTTTATTGCTAAAGAATCAGTTAGCTCACTCGGACCAGTTGAAAGTTCCAAAATAACATCCACTCCAGGGATACAAATTCAGGATACGCAGACGGTTGTCATATATTGTATTATCCGAGTTGCGCAGTGTATAAACTGGAACATTGAGATCAAAAGTGCCGACGCAGAGTGAGCGATCTGATTCTTTAGCTATAAACTGTGGCATAGGAATCAAAATGGCCGCGCCCTATGTTGGGCAAGTCGGACCTCTCTCTTGCACCGTATAGTGATCAAAGTATGTAGCTCATCCACATTCCCTATCAATGTCATAGAACCTACAAGTCAGATGGCATTGGAAAGATGGCTTTCGCTTCTGATTTTCCTAAATAGGAGGCGAGAAACTAGGGAACCCAAAAAAAAAGAAGAAACAGAAACAAGATTCAAAAAGAACATAAAAAAAGACGTCAAAAATATCGAAAGATTATTTTTATTTCCTATTTGCAACCTTGCTCGATTAAAATTTAAATAAAATTGAGGAAAAACTGATAATAAACTTACTTATACATATAGGTAATTAGCCAAGATCCCAATATGACCACGGTATACTATTAAACAAACTAAACAAAATTAAATTTTCATCGGGCCTCACATGTCTGTTTCACTATTATCAAAATATGGTTAATGTCATAATCGCATATTTTGAAATTTCTGAAGTTTCCAAGACTCCAATCTTGGTCCTCTTCTCTCTAATATTTTCATTAACGACATCGTTGAGTTTATCATTGTCAGTGACTTGTTATATGCAGATGAAATGAAAATATTTCATAGAATTTTCGATGTTAGTGTTGGTCAGTTACTGCAAAAAACCTAACTAATGTCAGCGAATGGTGTGTGTGTGTGTGTGTGTGTGAAGGGAAAAATGATGACATTGGATAAACCATTTGCCACAGATAGAATGATAGAAAATTCAAATGGTTAATTTACATTCTCTAAGAAAGTCTATAAGGGCATCGTTTATATTTTTGAAGTTGTGGCTTAGTAGGTATATTATATTTATTGGGTATTGAATATTTAATTTGGTTAGGGTAGTAAATAAGTTTGTTCTAGCCTGTATATATTTGGTACAACTAAAGATCATATGATTCAGATCGCCGAGAGACATATTATTACAGTCACATAACGAATTGTTTCGTAGCCCTATTTTACCCAGATGTGCTGGAAAATTTCCATGGTTCAGTCGAAGGCGTGTTAGACTTGTAGAGTAAAATCGATTAACATGGTATTCATATATGTGCGGTATTTTGTTAGGCAATTCTTGGTTAATTAGGATATACGGATTATGCGAACTTTGAACAAAGCTTTTCCATGATGTTGACCAGTCTTTTTTCATTGTAGATTTTAGTAGTGGGATAAAATCATGATGTCAACTCACGTTCAGCGAATGGTGGCATGTTGAATAATTTACCTCTAAATCTACCTAAAATAAATTTTAATTACATTAATGGCACTAATCTCCAGAAAATTTATTCACTTGATCTATTGTAAATTACATCGAAAATAATATGTTATCAGATCTCTGGTAACAGATCTTACAGATGTATTGTTTGGTACACTCGGGATTTTACAGATATTGTTTCATACTCTCAAACATCTTTGTTTCACTTTCGTTTGTTCTAAGTTACAGTTTGTATCGATAATCCCAACTATAAAATTTATATTGACAGTCATGGAATCAATTCAACTCGGTTTTTAAAGCTCTTGTCTTTAAAAATTGATGATGAATATCCTGAAATTGGTATCAGTCACATGATGACTGTCTATCATTCGAATGTCTAGATATGTTTTTGACTTGCGAAGGTTTTTACTGTACCTCATGAATAATTGGTTTGTTTTATGACAGAAAGAAAGAAATTACGAAGACTAGTTTTCATAGAAGAAATATTGGGAAGTTTTTCTTAAATATCTTATAGACAGAATGCAAAAAGTTATAGTAAAGCAGTCTCTTAGATGTTGCTAACTATCGGTGGCGAAAATATAAACTTTACAAAATGGTTTGTGACTTGGCTAACTAAGTCAACCATCGAGAAATAGAGACGACAAACACTATTTTGAGATATAACATGGATGCACTTCGAGTGATGGAAAAGTAATCAAAATTGCAACTTAAGAGTTGTACTTTGCTCTATTTGAAGTCAATAATTTTATATTTGAAGATCGACAGAATGTTTTATATCATTTAAAGAAAGCTATATAAAAATATTACATTTAGTCTTATCAAAACTGACTAGCTTCATTATCTCGAGTTGACATATGACGTAAAAGTGTAATGCAAATGTACGGACACTTTTAATTGCCCAATAAAAGAAGAAAGAAGAAGAAGAAGAAGAAGAAGAAGATGACACTTTTAATATCACCAGAGTATCTTCTCTTCATTCTATCTTAATGAAGTCAACGTAATCTGGCTATCATTTTAGGTTACAAGCAAAAATCTATCATTTTAGGTTACAAGCTAAAATTTTCTAGAACCGCTAGTACTTCTTAAATCTAAACATGTCCTAACTACGGAGTGTAGAGATAAGAGGAATTATCTCAAAATGTATAAAATTAAGATGGCGCTACTGTACCAGATGGGACCCCAAAAGTTGTGACAGTCGATAATTCAGATCACACAATCACACCAATGATGTCTACATATATTTAGATAGCTCACCAATATGGGTCACATGTAATATAAAAGGGCATATACGCTCGAAGAGTATAGTCTAAATACTAAAAACTGCATCGTGAAAAGCGACTGAGCATAAGCGATTATAAAATCGTAGATAAATCTTGATATAATAGACGACAATAGTGCTTTTCATCGTCCGATTTACATACGGATGAGCAATCTATATAACTCTATAGCATTGGATCTTTCTCTTTTAGTACACGAGAGTGATTCTGAAACCTTATTTACTGCTGTTTGGTGGACACTTTTTGGGATAAACAACCATATTATGAGATTGTCCTTCTTTCCTCTACATTGAATAGTCCTAACGAAAGAATAAGATGTCTATGGTCCTAACACAGATATATTCATATCTGTCAGGCATGAGATCCAGTGGTGGGGACATGTTAAAAATTTATTATAAAAAATACATCTCTACATTGGCTGGACCAAATTTAAGAATGATGATTGTAAATGATTGTAGATATAACAGTGATTTTTACTCTCAAAATGAGTTTACTGTTCTTAAAATTATAATTTTTTTTTGCTAATAATACTTTTTATCTAACTTATATGCATTTTTACATTTTTAGTGGAAAAACCAGGAGAAAAAATACAAAACCTTTAATATTTTTACAGATTTATGAATTAATTCACAAATCTCTTGTGGATTTACAATATTTCTATAGGTTTCAGTCTTGTAATTTTACAGGAAATATATGAAATAGATGATAGTAGTTGCATTACCATATAATCTTAAATTATAAGAGTATTTTTACCATAACATCATGAAAATACAAAGATATAGGTGGACTTACAAATGATTTGCCAATTTACAACATCCATAACATCCATAATTTAACAATCTCGTAAAAATAAAAAGATATGTGGACTCACAAGAATCCATAAATTCGTTTTATATTTGTAAATTAATAATAATTCTGTAAAATTACATAATTGTTGTAATTACATATTTTTATTTTTCCCAAAACGGCGTTCGGATTATCAAGCGTTCGGATTACAGGGGTTCGGATTATCGAGGTTCTACTGTGATTGAAAATAAAAGAATTTTTACAATAATCTTGTAAAAATAAAAATATATACCTAGATGAATTTACGAATATTTTGTACAGAGCACAGAATATTTATAAATTCATTTTACATTTGTAATTTTCCAAAGATTTACAAATTTAAGGCTGTTTTAGCATCTTAATTTTACAAGAATTTTTGTCTGAATCTGATTTACTTCAAGTTTACGAATTCTGACAACAAAGCATTTGTGCTGAGATGGCCCAATTGCTTAGCGGGCGGACAGCCCAAGTCCGAGGTTTCGGGTTCTATTCTCGGTCTTGAATCCATTTTTGCTCTCTCTAACTCTCAGCTTTTTCAATTTTTATTTTTACTTTGAGAATATGAGGATGTAATTTTCATAATTACTTAGGGAAAATTAGGCATTTCTCTGTTTTTAGAATTTTAAAATTTGAATTTTAAAATTTGAATTTTAAAATTACTCTATAAATTGTTCTATAAATTTGCTCTAAGAACGTCATAAACAATCCAAAAGGACAGGTCTGCTGTGGAGAGCTAAATAATACGTTATACAACTTTAACAGAATAATGTTCTATTTTTATTTTTTTTTCTTTACTTAATGAGTTATATATTGTTGAATTTTATGTAAGTAGTTACATAAAGTAATAATTTCAACATTTAATGTGTCAAAATTAAAAAATATACATGATTCTTCTGTACAATTATTCATCATAATACAAACGTATTTTACAGAGACGAAAGGCGAGAAGTACGAGAGGGGATAAAGAGAAGGGGTTTATGCAGATACAACTTTTTTTATCAATGAATAAATGTGTAAGCCGCTGTACGCTTATAATAAACAATGTAAATATCCATGCCGGTGTAAGCCCTGAACCTAACTGACTAGGTATTGGAATTTATTGAAAATTATTACATCTAATTGAGTGAAATTACATCTACTTATTTAAATTTGATATAACTAATGAAATTTTTTGGGTTCAGTTGGAATAAAATAGGTTGAATTATTTTAGGTTTTTGATATATTTAAAAATTTTGTAAACAAAACGAGACTAATGAAATAGGCACATGACAACAGCGGATATTAGACCCTCTTGTGTCCCTAGAATATAACCTATTCAGGATGGCACGATATTTGTTAGTAGTTACATCTCCTGTTATCTCTGGGTGTGACTCCTGCTAAGAAAGCCCAGAAGCCGTAAGAGTGTCAAAAAAGTGCATCAACCAAACAATGTTTTCTCACCTGATGCTCAAAGTCGGCCGTGTGTATGTTGCCGGTTGCGTGCTCCAATGCAACCGTGATGTTCGGCTGTTTTCACTCAGCTCACGGCTCACGCTATTGCGTGGACTTTGGATATTTATGAGTTCTTCGCATATTCGTCACTGTGCTTGCGATCATCAGCTGATCCACAGATTTTGTTTCGTGTTGTTAACACCTACGTCATCGGACTACTACCGTTTGTTTGTTGTTGTACCCGAAGCCGACTCTGACACGATAGTCTTCGTGAGAGTGTCCATGCCACGCTATGCCCCGCTAAGAAGGATGGAATGTTGTTGCTTTCCAATCGGGATTTTGTGTCAAGGGCTCCGATTTCCAAATAAGAAAAGTCATCTAACATCTATTAATATAAAATAAAGTAGGTACAACAGATGTTAAAATAGCTCTCTCCTTTTTTATCTTATAATGAGACATCGAGAAAAATCATAATTGAAGTTTGCAGAAAGTGTAACTCCCCCCCCTATGAAAACGCTAATGATAGTCACGAGGCATACAAGATATACAATTTTAAATTTTAATAATTATTCCACTGGTTTCCTGTGCAATTTGAACGGCAATATTTTGCTGATAAATTTATCTATATAGATTGTTCACAAAATTTTATTACTACAGCTATCGCCGGAGAAGTTTTTCCTTAAAAAAGCAACCATTTTTTATCAAACTATCACAAATAATGTCACAATAACCTTGTTAATTAGCTACTTATTTTCTGTTACCAATCGGATAAACATTACAGGAATCCTTTTCTTGAAACTATTAATTGCCTCTTCCACGGTATTTATGTATCTTTTTCTTCTGTAATCAAATTAATGTACATAATTTAGCCATTAAATATCTTGTGTTAACACTTTTCTTTATTGCGACGGCTCTCATGAATATTTTATAAGCTTTAAAATTTGTCTGGATGCGATAAATCGTTCGTTTGTCTCAATTTAAACGATAAATCTTTTGTATCGATAGCTTTATGTCCATTATCTTGCATACCGCCCGCCTTTAAGGCCCTTCTTTTTATCCTTTCAATGATTTTTTTATTATTTCGTTTATTTGAAAAATATCGCTAAAAATTATTATTATGTGACCTGTGACCGATTATTGCAAAACAGCTGGAATACTGCTTGCATCATGATAACATGCATCGCGATTAAATACGTCTTGAAAGTGATAGAAAATTCATATTTTTTAAGGTCCAGATTTTGCACTATAGGAATTAGAGAAACAAAAATTTTATTGAAAAGTTTACTCATCTATTTTTCCTTAACGATAAAGATAGAGGAAAATCTTCTATTTCGCATACTTACAGTTTTCTAGAAAAGTATACGTCATTAAGACCGCCATTTCAGTGTATTTTACATGGAGAAAACAGAGGTTTACAATTATTTACAGAACTTATCTTTCACTTGAAACTTTGGCAGCTTATGGTAAAATATTTTTAATGATTGCAATGAGACATTTTCAATTGTTCTGCTAATTATTAAATACTATTAAAAAATATAAAAAAGTGATAGTCACAGGTGCAGTTCAAAAAACTTTACAGCATTCTACATATTTTTTTGAATATTCTTGCCAAATTTTAATAACCAATGTTGCGTACTGTTTAAATTGTGCACAAATTACGATTTCATGTAAAATTGAAAATTTTGCTGCGTCCATATTGAATTTTAGTTCAGGTCCTAAGTTATAGGTGTCCGATGGAGTAAAAGTGGCGAAAGTTTCGACGCCATGTTGCCATATCTTAAAATTGTCTTGAATTTGGAGGATAATATATTATCATGCATATTTACAATTTACAGAAATATTAATTATATATACAGGGTGACTCATTTTTTACCATTTTCTTAATAAGATGAATTTTTAATAATATTTGGTGCTTTGTCTAAAATCAAATACTAAATTAAATAAAATTTAAAATAAATGCCTTTATACGAGGGAAATCAAAAATGCACTCAAGAGTAAAGTGCCCTTATTTACAATTTGCTAATTGAATACTCATATAAACTCACAAAAAACCCATTTAAAACGCGTATGGAAAGATTTATGAAAAAATTGGTTAAGGATGTAATTTTTTTTATGTATGCTGAGTTTTTTCTATAAATAAAGTGTGTGAATTCGACAAAATGGACATAACAAAGTAACTTACATGTTACATAATAACTCACATGATTACTGTAAAAAACTTACAAAATTTTGTTATATAGCAGGTTCTTCATAGATGAAGTAATGGGTTAGATACATGTAAGGAACAATGTTATATATCGAAAGAATTGTAACATTAGATTTGTTTTGGTTCACTTTCGTAACTGTTCTAGAACTCTTCCAGAACCTTTGGAGCATGCGCAGTAGATATTCGCTGTTTTGGTTTCGCCAGAACTAGTTCCGAACCTGTAAGTTCTGTGTTTTAGTTTTTCTTGGGAATGGTTCTATAACCATTCTCGAACAGTAACTTCGGTTCTGGCCCAAAGCGAGAACTATATCAGAATAATTGATATATTTGCGCTTGCACTTTTTTGCAAGTAGTTTTATTTTTGGGATCATGGCCCATGTTTGTGTTGGAATTTTTACAAGGAAATTTCGAATGAGTTATGAGAATGGAGCAGTTGATTAGTTGATGTTGGGTCATAAGATTTTTTATGAATAAATTATTTAATTTATCTACGTTTTACAATATTATATGGCCTCTTTCTTACTCAGGCACTGACCCTGTGTTATTTCTTCTTTTTTATTTATAATTTACTTTTTGACATTTAACTGTTCTGGCAGAGTTTTGGTTTCGAGTACAGAGAGACATTTTATCTCGAAAACAGATTCTAGACAAGACGAGAGAATGTCATCTCTCGACGAGAATTTCTCGTTTCTCTTGAGCTCTCTCGGGCTCTCTCGAACAATTTTCTTTTTGCTTATTTGAAATTTTCAATTATTCATTGTAACTTAAAATTTTAACATACTAGATTTCGAGATAGTCAAAAAATTAACTATTCTGTAAAAATTCCTTTATATTTAACGGCCTTTAAAAATATTTTCTTCTTAATTCGGTCACTATTTAAACGGATCTTTAAAATACATTAGAGGACTATCTTAAAGAAATCTGTTTAAATAATGATAGAAGTAAATTAACGAATACGAACATATTTTTATAGGCCGCCAATATTTTTAAAGGCCCTTAAATATAAAGGAATTGTTACAGAATAGACCCCAATACATCTATTCTATATATATTAAATGGAAACAAATGATACTTGTGTTATTAGCATTTTATATACAGGGTGTTATTGAAATACACGTACATATTAAAACTGGGTATTGCGCAGATCCCCACTGAATGTAGAAAAATATTATTTTTTAAAAATACCCCTTATTAAGGGAGTTATTAATTTTTGAAAATTAATTCTAAAACAAACGTACTTCACTGATATGTTGAGGATGACCTATATAAATTAGGTTTATTTACCTATTTTAAACATCAACAGTAATTAATATGCAAGTTTTTGTCAGATGATAAGAAAACTAGTCTTGTAAGAAATAACCATGTTGCCAAGATTTTCGAATTAATTTATATTTCCGAAGACTGGTTTTTACTACCCTCGTTATCAAAAAACTAGAATATTAGATAAATGATTGTTTTTAAACTATACATTTTTGAAACTATAGATTATTAAAATTTTAGTTGATTTACGAATCTGGCTAACACGAGCGCGTCATTTCCAAGTTGGTAAAAAGTGTTGTTACGATTACTTTTAAATATTTTTTTACGATGCCACTATTTACGAATATTGAACTAACGGATATAGTGCTGGTTTATGGGGCAGCTGGAGAAAATTCTCGGCAAGCACAAATCCTGTATCGCGAACGGTTTCCAAATCGGAGAATTCCGGACTGTCGTACGTTTATTTCAACTGTTCAGCATCTAAGAGACCATGGAAAATTTGAGAGTGTCAATGCAGATCGAGGGAGAACAAGAACACAAAGAACATTGGCGGCCGAAGAAGAAATATTGGAAGCTGTTGAAAACCGGCCTCAATTAAGTTGTAGAAGACTAGGTCTTGAAATTGGAGTGTCCTCATTTGTTGTGTGGCGGACACTTAAAGAACAAGGTTTACATCCTTATCACATCCAAAAAGTCCAGGCCTTATATCCAGGTGATGAAGAAAAGAGAGTGGAGTTTTGTGAATGGATGATTCAAAAATGTGTTGATATTCCTGATTTTCTAAAAATATTATTGTATACTGACGAGGCTTCATTCACTCGTGATGGCGTGTTCAATATGCACAATACGCATATTTGGAGTGATGAAAATCCTCACGCCATTAGGGAAACTGGGCATCAAAGAAAATTTTCAATAAATGTTTGGGCTGGCATAATAGATCAGTATTTAATCGGGCCTTATGTTTTCCCGAACAGATTAAATGGGCCAGGATATCTCCACTTTTTAGAAGATATTTTGCCAGTACTCCTAGAAGAGATACCGTTACAATTAAGGCAACGGATGTGGTACCTACTAGATGGCGCTCCTCCTCACTTTGATTTAAACGTACGGCAGTTTTTGAACATTAGATTTCCTCAAAAGTGGATAGGCAGAAATGGACCTACTAAGTGGCCTCCGAGATCTCCGGACTTAAATCCATGCGATTTCTTTTTGTGGGGTCACATGAAACAACTGGTTTATAATGAACCTATTAATAGTGTTGAACAATTAACCAATAAAGTTAATGCGGTAGCCGAGGAACTACGACAAAATCCAAGACTAATTTCTAATGTTCAAAGTTCTTTGGAAAGACGATTGCAAGTGTGTGTAAATAATAATGGACGGCATTTTGAACAATTACTGTAATAAACTTTATTTTGAATTAATTGGTTTTGCTACGGCAACAGTGCAATTTCTATGGGTAAGTTCAATTTCGATTTATTTTACTTCTTTAAATATGGAAACTAGTAGGTCGGAAAAGGGGACTCTTCCCCAATATTTAAATTTTAGAATTTGAAGTTAAAATTAGTGCCAATCGTTTTTGGTCATTACATACTATTCCCCATTTTAATATGTACGTGTATTTCAATAACACCCTGTATAGTGATTTATAAGAAAAAATATTTCTCATTTCATTTATTTAAAATTTATACAATCATTTCTTATATTTAATCCATTCTGCTTTTCTGAGGATACTTTTTAAGCGTTTTTTTCGAAAAACTGTCAAAGAAAAGGTAATACAAACGAATGTTTTGTA
Organism: Psylliodes chrysocephalus; assembly: GCA_927349885.1. NCBI lineage: Eukaryota > Metazoa > Arthropoda > Insecta > Coleoptera > Chrysomelidae > Psylliodes > Psylliodes chrysocephalus. The sequence goes on from OV651819.1 coordinate 56,288,190, forward strand.
TACAGTGAGAACGAAAATTGTACCCTCCTCTATTTTAACTTCTAAATGAAAAAGATAATGACAAAACAAAAACGAAGTAAAACTCAAGATATATTATATTTTTGTTATAACGAGATGCACTTTACTTGAGACACGTAAGATAGAGGAAGATACTGCTCTAAATTTTTTTATTGGAAAGTAGGGTCATGTGATACCTCATTTGAAAGATATTTTCTATATTTTTACGTTCATGTAAACAGATTTAGGTTTTTATGTTTTTACAGAAATTACATTAAATAAATTCATAAAGTAGGTTAAATTCTTTTTATTTAGCACTTCAACCTCAAAGGATCATTACGGGAGGTATAATACTTTATAAATGCTGTTTTTTATAATAGTGTACAATGGATAATTAACATTTTGGCTAGTACAGTGTAAATATCAGTATCTTTTATAAATTTAAGTAATTTTTTACTGTTAGAGGGATTTTACACTGCACAAATGGCAATTTTTTTGTAGCTGGTACTTTGTTCTTACATAGACATGTTCTAAGCCTTTATTAATAAGTTACATTCTTGATAACTCTCGTATTAACAATTATTGTTTACTACTAAGGAAACGCTTCTTGTATTTACTAAAATAAATTAAGAATATCAAAGGTGATTTAAAAACCACTTGACGTATTAAATTTTTCATAACTTCTTGGCAAAAAAAGCTTATTAAAAAATTATCTTCTAACATTATCTAACATTTCTAGGATTATTGCGGCACACGAGGATTATCAAGAATGTAATTTTTGTAAAAACAAATAAAAAATAAAACTGTGTGCTTGGACGTAAATATAATCAAAATATCTTTCAAATGAGGTATGACATGACTTTACTTTCCATTAGAAAATTTAAAGATAGTAACGCCCTCTATTTTACGTCTCAAGTAAAATGCATCTCATTATAACAAAAATATCATAATGTTTCTCTAATTTCACATCGTTTTTGTTTTATGTCTCTATCTTCTTGCATTTTGAAAACATACTACAAAATACTTTCATTTGACATCGCAGGATTGCATTAGAAAAATTCTAACTTCCAATTTAACCTCTTCCCCCCCTCCCCAACTGACTTACAAGACAAAGTATTTTCATTTTTAGTTAACGCCAAATCTGGGCCACTTATTACTTCAAATTTCAATTGTAAAACAGACAGAGAGACATAAGTGTTTCTTATTGCCAAATTTGGGTACTAATGCGCAAATTACTTGAAAAATTCTTTGTTTTTGTCTTACAGATTTTACCGTTTTAATATTGTTTTAGCACGAGAGAAACGAGACGAGACAAGACGAGAAAAAGGCTATCTCGAGCGAGAGAAGCGCCTTCTAGTCGAGATGAGAGAATAGTTTTCTCTCGCCCTACGAGACGAGACGAGGGAGGCCACTCTATCGTCTCGTCTTGTCTCGCGGCATCACTAATAAGTATCTACTTTCATTTGATAGTACGTTCTAAGTATATGCTAAGTATTTAAATTTAGCATATACTAGGCATATTGCTGTCCCAGTTCAAAAGTGTAACATCTCCAAATCATAAATTACTTTAAAGATTTTTCTTTACTAATTTGTAAGAGTTTTCTTTACTAATTTGTAATTTATTATTAAATAAATAGAAAAATAAATATTTTGAGATATTATAGTGTTGAATTATTGTAGTAGACCTTGCCCTTCTTGCTAAAAATACATTCTTATCTCAAACCCTAAAATTTTTGAGATGTTACAGTTTTGAACTAGACATCCTAATAGAGGACGTTTCATTAATATTGAACATTAAAGAATAAGTGTATTTAATGAAAATTGTAAACATTTTTTAAATCTTTATTTCCAAAAATTAATACTTATTGTGATGTTTGTTTATTTTAAAACAACAGATTATTTATTAATAATTTATTTAAACACTTATTTATTTTATAACACTATTATTCTAATTTATATATCGAATGTCTTTAAACTGTTCACTATTTATCTTCACTGTCCATATAATAACTGATACAGCGTTATTCTCCACCAATATTTATATAACAATTTAAAATTATGGTGAAGGTTCCAGATTTCTCCTCCGCCATACTAGTAATATCTCGTTATATGTATTTTAAATAGATTAGAAATAGAAACATTATCCCGTTGACTCAGGAATGTTCGTGAAAGTGCCTCCGCCATAGTCGTCACATAGGTTTGGTCTTATGTATAATAATCGGACAAGTTGAGCCTCAAAGACAGAACCAAATAAGACAGAGAGGGACTTGGAGGATTAGAGCATGACTGAATAATAAAATGACTCACATAACATTTTTCTTATTACAAATTCTTTATTTGGCCTTAACCAACAAATAGTTTATTGTATTGATGGCTTGCGTTACATTTGCTTGCTTACATTGGATCTTCAGTGAACCTAAAAAATTCAACATATACAAATTAAGTGTACATAACTAATGGAATATTTTAAATATTTTTATCGAACGTAAAACATTAAAAATTGTACCTACATGGTACAATGGTAAATACTTACCACCATTTTGTAGTTTTTGTCCTCCTTTAGCTAATTTTCTAGTTCTTCCAGGTCAATTTCTTGAACTTAAGTAGACACTGTATGACAAATACTTACAAAAAAAGTCGAAATTATGTTGTTATATTCAAATAAATACAATTAGTTTATAATGTAAAACGTAAATAATCACCTAACCTGAATTTTCATGCTAAAGAACTGTAATTGCATATTTAAATAACTTTAATTTATAACATTCTTCTGTATTGTATAAAATAAAGATACTTTACTTCTGAGTAAAATTTATATTTTTTAACAAACCTCGAATACGACTTAAAAAATTAACATTTTAAGTTTTGGACCATGCAAAACTTTTAACCAATAATAAAATTATTCAAAAAACCAATATTAAAAAAGTTTTCCATATTTAAACGTATTTGTTAGATGTATCTTTTATTGCACAAATTGATAACCGAAACCAAAAATGTATTATTTCAACCATTATTTGGATATTGGGGTAAATGTACCTACCTATTTGTAATATATTATGCAGGGTCAGTGCCACTAACAGATTCTTACGATAAATATTTATCTCAAGTATGTACCTGCGATCCTAATTAGACAACTAAATATTTAATCATAAACGAGAAAAACCTTGCTACTGAATTGGTGGATTGCCTAACAATATATTTCTACAAATACGCGGTCTTGACAGTTCTTTTCTACCAGACCAACTTAGCTGAGAACATAAAATAAAAGTACGGTTGTGTATATTATTTTTCCGAACGACTTTTACGATATAATTGACAAAATATGGAGGTTAAAGAGTGTAGCTACATCTACATAGGAATGGATTACCTAACTAAAATTCAAATTTAAATCATGTTATCAAAAACCGGAAATGCTGTGGCGTCCTTAACACGGCATAAAAAACAATCGGCAGGCCCACTCTCCGCTGATCGCATACAAATATTATACTAAGAAAATTTGACCTTGACGACGCCATTCGGGGGTCTTAGTCAGGATCGGATTAAAGCGTATTTAAAGATTTTGTAATAAAATAAGGTATTGATAGGCAGGATCGTATTAAAACAAAAAAGCTTCACAGATTGCGCCAAATAATTAGCTTGTTTTTATTGATGGTCTTAAAATTTCTATTAATATTTTTAAAGTGAAATATATGAGCAGCCTTAAATATAACTTAGGACCGATTCCACCGTTGTGTTAAACGAAGTTTAAAATTACATTTTTACATTAACAATGTCATTTTAATCTCCGTTTAACACAACGGTGGAATCGACCCTTAATAACATATATTTATGGAAATAGGGGACAAGGAGCGTCAAATGTTATCTCGGAATTAATTAAATCTAAAAAAAAATTGTGATGAAAAATTATTTCAATTTTTGTTATTAAACATACAAAACTATTATTTGACATTTTTAAATTGCCAAAAATATATTTATTTGCGTTTTTTGTATGCTTTATAATAACAATACATGGAGCTTATATCCAAGTCTTCGTGTGTTAAGGCATATTGTGTACATACATCGCAACGTTGAATTTTAAGACATTTTTTTTATTAAAAATCCGCATATATAATAAAATTTTCTTAAAAAATATTAATATTTTGTGCATGCAATTCATTAATATGCTTGTTTATATTTACATTTTCGACAATATTGCCACCATTACACGCGATTTTGGAAAATGGCTCATCCTTACTAGTCCTACGAATTTCATGTAGCCTTACAAGTAAAGCATCCTCACCTGTTTCGCAGTTTTCAGTTCCAGAATGTAATAAATTTAAACATTGCAATTTTTTGAACGTCCTTTGAATTTGGACCGATGTAGGGTTTACACAGTTACCATCATGGAGGAAGGATAATTAAGAGTTGCAGATCCCTCACAGAAATTTGGCAGCATGTTTACCTTCAGCGACATATGGAATAGTTTTGTGCAATTAATACTCAGTCAGTAATATAGAAAGATGTAATGCTATTTTAGCTTGAAAATTGGCGGGTTTTTGAATTTACTTCGACAAAATATAAGAATTTTACTTAAAACATATGATTTTGATTGTGACTCATTACTAATTTATTACTTATAATTTCTTTAATGGCTAATTAAGATTTTCTTGCTTTTTGTAATGAAAATACTTTAGATTTATCAAGATTATAAAGCTTTGTTATTCCCATATCTAGAATAATTTATCAAAATGAATATCAGAATTAAATTTTTGTTAAGCATTTCAATATTTGGGAATAACACAATTACGATTAATATTAATTTTTTTTTCAGAAAAAAAAATTATTCCATACAAAAAATTCTATTTGTTGAAGAAAATTACAAGAAAAAGTTTCCTTTTAAAGTTATGAAGGAAAACCGAAAGGAAAACTGTGACTTTTTTTCGTAAAATCAATAAGGTAATACAGATTTTTTACTTTTGTCAATTTTAAGTTTCTTCATTTATTAAGACCATGTACACCTGACCTAACATATTAATATAGTAAACCTATTTTTTCGTCAAACAGAATTTTTTTATGATGAGTTTTTCCTTAAAATAAAAATAAAGATTTTTCCATTTTGTCGACTCCATACGGGAGATGTTTAAAATATAACATTTTACTTTAAATCTTAATAATATACCTACATAAGTAAATATAAATTGACGCTAAACTTTACGTGACGTTAACTAGGCACCTACCTACATCTTACTAATAGCTTTATAACTGACAAACTGACTCATAAACTAGGATTTTTTTTAAAAGTATACCATACATACCTAATAAGATCTTTAAGAAACCGAAAAAATCTTTTAATACAGTTTATTCATATAGTTTTTTGCTGCACAACTTTGCCCAGACATAGTAAAACACTTAAAAGTTAACAAATTAACACTGGAAAACAACTACTATATAAAAAGTGTCAAAAAATATCTATAATTCTAAAAAAATAACAATAACTACATAATACAAACATCACAAACAAAATAAATTTAAGATACACGCTACTGATTCCGTGCTACTGCAACTTGTTTGTTTTTGTCGATATAAACGACGACAGTGACGCCACTGGCTTGATTGAGAGGTTGGACCCCAAAATGGCGGTGTGCGCGTAGATGTCAATGACATATATAGTTTAAATAGACTGCTTATTCATACGTAAATAAAACGATGAAAAGCGGGTCGAACTGGGAGATGTTTTCTCTTTGTCTAGTGCATGCAATGTTTGTGTTTTGTCTCAATTTTGAGTGCTCACTGGTAAACAAAACTTTCACAGGACCGGTTTTAAAGAAAGTTTAGTCTAGTTGAGATTTTGTTCTCATTGTCATTATAAAGTATTTATTGTAAATACAATTACATAAATATTATTATATTCAAAGGCCCGACTTAGAGCTATCTGGGCTTTACAAGTACATTTAAAAATTTAGTTAGATACAGAGAAGTATCGTATAATAAAAACTCAATATAAATAGAAGAAAAACGGACATAAGTACCAATAAAGAGAGACAAACACTTTTATTCTGTGATAGGTTCTTTCTATTTGAATTCTAGCTCTGGCAATTTTGGCATTAAGTAAAGCCTCTTGATGGCTGAACTGATTTTTTTTATTGAGGAAAGGAGGCTGTATAATTTGTATACCTTCAGCTTCTGTTATGTTTCCAATAAGAAAACCTTTTTTAAACATTTTACTATCGAGAAATGATTCACACACTTCAAGTATAGAACTTTGTTAAAAAATGTCTATTTCTGAAGTTCTACCACCATATGCTTCACTTTTGTAAGTAATGAGACCAGTAGGTGACACTCCAGTCAATATTTTAATAGTATGCCTCTTTTTTTAGTCAGAGTAATTTTTTAGCCTACAACAAAGACATTTGGCTTGCTGTATTGGGATTTCGGTACAATCAAGTAGTACTCTTACTTACATAGAGGCACATTATTTAATATTTCTTGTTTTGAAGGCCGAATTATACCATACTAAGAACTTCTACCAGTTTTATTAAAAAATTTAATGATAAAAAGTTTCATTCACTCCAAATAAAATGGATAAGACATATCTTGCATATCAGTTTTCAACTTCATAAAAGTAAATATAATTTGATCCTTTACAGACATAACTGATCTCCTTTTTCCTATTCTTTAGAAACAACGAATTCCACAATGGTGGCTAATAACTGGAAGGATTGCAATCCTATTAAAGTAGATAGTTCTTTAGCACTGACAATTCTGTTTGAAAACGGATCAACTAAATCACCACTCTTCACTTGTGTTGAACAATCGATCCCAATTTTCTGCTTTTAAACGAAGTTTTGTAAATTAAGCAAAACTCTTCAGCAGCACACAAATCTTCATTATCTGCTTCAGTAGTAGATATATGTTCATTAACTGCAAAAACACATTACACATAATATTAATTAACCAAAAATTTTAAATTATGCACACGTACATCCATTGCCTGAAGAAGATAACTCAACACTTAACATTCTACTAGTACTGGCAACATATTATTAAAGACAGTAGCCATAATTCTTGTTTTAGCTGGATTACTTTTCTTTTTATTAATAGTCGCTTTCTTTTTACCACTAATCTGAGCTAACTTACATCGACTAAGCTTAGTTGTACGTTCTTTTTGTGATTGTAAGTCAGAATCTTTCTTTCCCCCTTACCGATGCTAAACGGATCTTGACGTCAACGAAGATTGCACTTTGTACCTAGTTCATTTTACTATGATGTTGATCAGATTTCCACTGGTGGAATCTTATTATTATTCATCAAATCCTTCACATTCACCGCCAAAATAATCCTTAATTGTCTAAAGGGAACAAACTTTAGAACATGGAAAAGCTACCAACTTTTAGTGAAATCTTTAAAAAGTTCATTCAATGTTTGCATAATATCTGCTTTTATAATGCGAAATAAATTTTAAAAGAATAATCAAGTGTCCGAATAGTGCCACTATACAGTGGTCGTGGTCTAAAGTTAGTTATATACACATGAGTGTAAAATTGTTTATATCTATCTTCAAAATTGGTTAGATCGCTTAAAATGTTTTGAAAATTGGGAAACTAGACGTTATGACTCAAAATCCTTTTTTAAAATATCTAACGCAAGCTCCTGTCTTGAAATAAACATACAGATAATTTTTTTTTTTTTTATTCAATTCCTACTTTGATGAAATATGAGTTTTAAACTCATTTGGGCCAGACCGATTCTGCCTGGTGAGCACTCGGCAAGCCAAGCAATATGACCCGCTTTTCGTCGTCTTGTTTATATATGGATGAGCAGTCTATTAATCTATATATGTCATTGGTAGATGTGCGCGTAGCGTTGCCGCCAAGACAAGTTAGCCTGCCGATTGTTTATTATGCCGTGTCCTTAATTAGGCATTCCAAACAAATGAATTGCCAGTGGGAATGTTTGCTATATCTAAGGGTGGCGACATACGGTGTATTCTATCTACTTTAAGTAAAATCATGAATAATGGATAACATTTAAATATTTTATGTCAAACACAATAAAAATAATATTTAAAAAACCCACCTATACATTTCTTTATAAATTGGCAGGCTTGGCGACTACTACTTCGAATAAAAATAGCGTCCAAATTGCAAGATTATGTCGCTACCCCCCCTTAGATATACAAGAATTTCCCACTGGCACATATTGTTTGACAGGTCGTTGGAATGCCTAATATACAGTTCATCAAATTTCTAGAGGTGTTCGACGCCCAGACAGAGAACGCGCTACGTGTGACTAAGATAGCTATTGTACAGTCTCCTAAACAAGTTATTTTAAATAGTTTTTAATATTTTTAGGTAATTAAATTTTAAAAGTGTGGAATAGTTTAGGAATTAAATTGGTCTGATTGGACTTTCTTAGAACGTTTTTAAAAGCAGCTAAAGATAGTATGTAGAATTGAAAATAATTATTATGCCATAAAAGGTGTTTTGGAATTCCTTCAACCTTTTGAAATTGAGTCAGAAAATATAAATTTTATAGGATAGCGGAAAATACCTATAATTTTTTTGTAGGCCTTTGTAAATCGTGGAAATAGTTTATATTTTATTTCTACCTTATTAAGGAAAATGGTACCTATTATTAATAACGGTTGTTTCTGAAACATTACTAAAATTTTCGAAATTTTGTTTTTCTACAAAATAATAAACTATACTATTTAGAAAAAAATTTATTTCTCTTATAATTTTATAAAAAATAACAGGGGAATATTTACATTTCTTGATCTATTAAACAAAACGATAAATTATCTCGACGAATGACACCATGTTCTAGTACGGAAGCTAGCTTTACATTTTTGTTGGTGGTTTCATGGGTTTCATATCAATTTTTTGTAATTGTAGTTTACACGTACATATACCTCTTAACACTTGTTTGCTTTATTAAAAAAGTGTGTTGTTGTGATTTACGTCGAAATAAGTCAAAAACAACTTGAAACTCCATATAAAATCAAAAAGGAGAAACGGAAAAAAATTGAGCCTGTAAATGAACACAACTCAGAAACAAAAATAGCTATCTAATAAAAAAATAAAATTTGATTCTTGTGCAGCTTTATCTATATCATTAACTGTTTTTGGTTTTTTAATGGTTTTTCTTGGTGATGAAAATTCCGATATCTCATGGTTATCGATTATTTTTTTCTCTCCAGAAATGCGGACGACAGTGTTTTTAGTTACTCCTGTGGCTTCAGCAACACGATCATTTACATTTTTAAATGGTATTGAAGGTGAATTAAAGTTTCCTTCTCTTCTCATAAACTCTATAACATTGGCTATTATTTTGCGAGATTGACTGTTAATCACGCGGCCTCTTAATTTGCTATTAAACTCCATACTTAGGTTCTATTAAACTGTAATGAGCAAAAAACACAAACGAAAATAAAAGAAATGTTTTAGCGAAATTTACATCTGACATTTACGTCTGAATGAAATAGTGAAATACTTGATGCGCAGAGTGTACTTTCATTGCGTAAATCCGTCGGGATGCCTGTCAGTAGTGCTTTCTCTGTCTAGCCGTCGAAAGCCTCTAGAAATTTGATGAACTGTATTAGATACGACTGCTTGGAAAGGTACCAAAGCTATATCCATAGTGAAATTATTTAGTTTGTGTGGTTTACATAGGTGGCATGATGTCTATTTAAGAAATTTGTTAATACCTAGTTTTTTTTTGGTGTTTATTTAGAAGCAAATTATTCATAAAAATTTCTTTATTTTTGCAAGTAGAGAATGGGTTTTGATAAGTATATAGTGTTGGTCACTGAACGTTTTCCAATACACATTGCAATAATAATACAAATATTCATAATTAATAATAACTGGTATCGATATTATTTTAAATATTGTTTAGTTACTTTGAAAATAATTGCTACACTATTTTATGAGATGTATTAATTCGATGCTAATATTATAAAATTGGAAAAATAAGTTTGTTTATAAAATCTACAACAGTACAATTTAGTACTATTCGTCGTTAGTCTTTTTGCAACAAAATAAATCATCTTTGTGTGTGGGTTATTTCATTGACGGAAAGTAAAAATTAAAGTCGCGTCCTGTTTAAATGAGATCGACTATTTTTGTAGACCCCCCAGTTTACATCTCATATACCCCCAATTCTTTTCATTTGTCGACCTCTGAAGGTTGATATAGACCACTTTGGATATCTTCGATTTAAACCATCTCGAAGCGATTGAAATCATTCAGAATACTTTTTGTGGCCACTGTGCGAAACACGTAGAAACTATGGCAAGTGCAGTTTATAAACCCATATTAAATTCGTAACATGCTGATCATGATACCGAGTTAGAACTTTTGAGTAATGGAATTTTATATTATGTAAATGGAGTTCATATTTTACTCGCTTGTCCCCGTTTATGACCTTATTATTCAAAACTGTCAAATTTTCCATTAAACTAAATACATCGGAAAAGTTATTTAAATTTTTGAAGGTAATCTATTTCACGGCAATGTGACTTTAACCATTTGCAAAAGTATTTCTTTGTAGAATTATTCGTATTTAGTTTTAAAAGTCGATAGGGAATTCGAAATGTAGCATAATGAAATAAATTTAGTCTTCAAAAAATGGTTAAATGAAAAATTAGCTCTATGAAGCTGGTACCCCCGAAATTTTAGTTTTAAAAGCAGAATACGTTTAATCACCTATTGACCATGATTGACCACCCACTAACTTTTATTTGACCATCCTCAGAAACCTGAATATTTAAAAAAATATTAATGGCCGAGTGCCCGCTGGACCCCGAAGTTAGTATTTTTTAAAACTGACTGCACCATATGAATAACCATTTTTTGACCATGTTTTACCAAACCTTACATTTTTTTAATGCCACGTAAAATACTTTAAAGGGGGTAAATTATAGAAAAACAAGAGTTCTGGGATGAATTTTAACTTTGAAAGAAAGAATGATCAATGATCAGAAAGGCACAATAGAATCCAAAAACGTTTAAAATTATGTATCGCCTTTTGATTACCCCCTAAAATAACTTAAAAGATCCCAATTTCTAGTTCAACAAAACAATCAATCGACATAAGGACACTATAAAGAACCATAAAGGTTTAAAATTATGTTTGTTTTCATATTGATCTATACAGGGGCGGTTTCTCCATTGGTTCATTTGTGCAGTGAACACCCAGTTAAATTTCATAAAAATGCATTATTTTAAAATTACATAAATAACATGAAAATATAAATTTTATTTTAATATTTTTATTTTCATACGTGTTAATCTATATTTTTTGGTACATCATTGTCCTCTGGCTGATCGCGTCTTTGTGGCACAGTATAGCTAAGTATACTGTGTCTATGGCGCATTATGATGAGTGAGCCTAACACGTGAGTGAGACGATATGGCGAATGCATATAGCTAAAAAGAGAAGACAACAAATCCTTCAAACTGTCAAAGAACACATTAATTGGCGCGCCGCTCACAAACAAGGTTGCCAAACCAGTGTAGCCAGTCTAGTACAATTCACAATTGTACTAGATGTAGTACGTTCTGCGTGCATCAGTGTTCACGTGTAAAATATATATATTGTGTTCCTTGTTTGGGTTCGTTATCAATAAAGACCCTCTTTTTGTCCCCTTCAATGAATTAGATGTGACTACAAATAGAAATCGGAAAATCTGGTACATTTAAGGAATCTGGTAGATAACAAAAACATATTCTGGCAACACTGTACCAAATCAAACAAACTGTAATTCCGTCTTCCCTCATTCCTCGTCTGTGTTCTTCTATTATAAATATTTTTTTGTGCTCATTTAAAAAATGTGTTTAATTGAGAACTGCAACTTTAATAAATTGGAAGGATGTGTGTCAATTTAACGATTGTTCCCGAAAAACTTCTTTAATACAAGGTAAATAAAACTTTTTAAGGTTATGTTGTTTTATTTACCTATAATAAAGTTTTCCGACTGTAATTTGTTTTATATTTTGTTTCAGCGTCTAAGACCATCCAAAGACTACTTCAAAATGGTCTATTTTGTACCCAATTGTAAATACTATGAAGTAAGAAGTAAGCAACAAATTTGTAATTTTTTTTTTCTACAAAACCCGCTAAAAGGAAAAATTTGATTATTCTGATTTACTGATCATTATGGAAATGTACAATAAAAGCTTGATAAAGATAAAGAGACAAATGGTTTTTCACTTTAAAAGTCTGAATCGGAAAAATGGACCAACAAGTTAATTTGATATACTCAGTGAGAAATGGTATGTACATTTAAATAGTTTATATATGTTATTTTATTTATGTTAATTATCAATCGTGTTACTCTAAAATCTTTTATTTTAATTACATTTTTTGATTGCCTTGTTTGTATAATTTAGTATTTTTAAAAATATTAGATGTATTGGTAATTTGGATTATGCAGATATTAAATAAAAATAAGGCTGTTGGTAAGTTAGTTTACAGTTGGTAATGAAGTATGTCTCGAAAAGAGCAATAAGTATTAAACATGAAGTTTGATTTTGATTTTAATTAGGCACTTAAGAAGTCACATCCCACATATTTACATGCTCTGGGTAATCAATCATATAAGTACATATCAAAACATTAATATACTATCTACAATTAAACAATAATTGGAAAATACAGATGAAGCTGATTTACCTATTTAGACAAATTTACTATTATTCTATTATTTATTGAAACACATTATTTTTTAGTGAACATGTACATGCAAAATTCTGTCATTAGGATAGGACAGTAGCGAGAGCAAGAATACTTTGGAATGTACTATGAAATACACTTAGATAGGCTCATATGGAGAATTAAGTGTGATAACATTTTACGATGTTCATCTCACTATTTTAGTTCACAGATTTCTGTAAATGTTCAATTATGTGCTGCTATTTCAAACTTTTAATATCCTTTGATAAAAGAAGTTGAATATTATTGTTGACCTCTTTAAACTGTTTATTTTACCTTATACATTTTTTTTCTATTCTTCATACAGTATTCTGTGAAGAGTATTATAGGTTTACTTTGTCCGTCTGTCCGATGTCACGTTTTGTGTCTGCATGATAATTCAAAAATGAGAAATGATATCAACTTGAAAAGCAAAAATCAAGCTCTATAAGGGGACAAAGCCTATTGATTTTTAACAAATCTGATTAAAAATAGGGGGTTAAGATGGGTTGAAATTAAAAAAAAAAAAAATCCTAAATTAAAAACGAAAAGCGATATCAACATGAAATTTTAAGTAAAAATGAAGCTTTATAAGAAGATAAAGCCTATTGATACTGAAACAAAAAAATATGAATATATTGCGGAGTTAAAATATTAAAAAAAATCCTAACTGAAAAACGAAAAATGATATCAACTTGAAATTTTTAGCAAACATTAAGCTCTATAAGGAGAAGAAGCCCTTTAATTATAAAAAAAAATCTGATTAAATATGGGGGATTTAAGGAGGGTTAAAATTAAAAAAAAAATGAAAAATGAAAAGCGATATCAACATGAAATTTTTAGTAAAAATCAAGCCCTATAATGAGATGAGGCCTATTGATTGTGAAAACAATCTGGTAGAAAATGGGTAGTTAAGGGGGTCTGTTAAACTGCGAAAAGTATCATTTAGAATGCCTGGCATTATATAATATCTTTATTCTAGTTTGTATCTGTGTAATAGTATGTATTGTGATGAGACTGATCTTATAAAATAAACATTTTTTAAAACATTTTAGTTCTTATTTTATTTGCCAATAAAAGGCATTTAAAAAATATATTTTTTATTTGACATCTGTGACAAATTGTGAAAATGATTAAACTTACAATAAAAACTGAAAAATGGTAGGTAAAGTTTCATATAATATTTTTTACACAAAAACCAATGTCAAGCTTTCTACATAATCTGATATATATTTAAAAATAATCTAAAATTATGAAGAAAAGTCAGTTTACCAACTAATAATGTTTATAGATGGTTTTCAATGTATTAAAAATAAAACAAATATTACACTAACTAAAATATTCATTTATTAATAGTTGTAGTGCTTGAAAACAGTATGATGTTGATAATAATAACTACACTTAATACAAACTCAAATAATAAAAAAAAACAGCGAACCGAACTTACAAATGATAAAATTATTGGAAAAAGTAAACACCCATTTTAAATTAGCAAAAGCCGCTACTGTTTCTATACCTCTGTTTATTCCAAGTTTTTTTTTTTGAATTTTTACACTACTTGGGCACATTAAAATTATTTTAAACGTCAAAAGTCAATAGTCAAAAAGTCAATAGTTTCCCAAAACCAAATGTACTTAGATTTCTTAGGAGCTTTGCATGGTTCATATCCTCAAAAGCCTAGTGTATCCTTGCTCCTCTTTTCATTATTATACAGTTTTAGTTTATTGATGATAAGTTTGGTATAACACGAGTTGACTCCAAAACCACTCTCGAATGCTTTTTCTACTTGTCTTTGTCCTGTGTCAGTCTGGCTATGTCAAATGTCAAAATTAGGCACGCTTGTCACCTGTTGAACCGCTACCACACACTTAGATGACCATACAGCGCAAGAGATACATGCGACACGCAGATATTTTTTTCTTAATCATCCTCCCGAGTCCTACCGCTTGCCGAGTCCCTCACATGTTGCGTTTACGCGTTTGAAATAATTGTGGAGTACCTTTTAACGTTGATTTTGTTTCGTACAATTTTATTTTCTAATTGTTGGGTTTATATAAAATTTTCATTGGAAACTCCAACCTTGAGGTGTTCAGTATTTTCCTTTTTTTTTCAGTAGGGTTAAAAAATTCCATTCTTTCGATGCGCTTATAAGGATTGTTTTACCGAAACTCAATTCGAGATTCTTCTACTTTCTACAAATTTAGATTTTAAAATTGTTAGTAAATGAATGAATCAAGAACTATACAAACACTGAACATATAATTTGGCTCCTGTACGCTTTAGGTATCTCGAAATTTAGAAAAAAAAATTGATTACACTAATAGTATGAGAGCCCACTGCTAATTTCGACCGTCATCTGATAACGAAATGAAATATGCTCTAAAGGCATGTAACAACAGTGTACTTTACCAAATTGCACCTGTGCCAATCCCTATCCTGAGCAAAGTGGTTAAAAAAATTTATTTTATATTCAAAAAATCACATAAGACATGACAACGACAATTGTGTTTTCCCTGAAAATTACAATCCTAATTCATTGTGAAACTAGCTTTTAAACCTGAATTATTAATATTGTTACCTACCTTTTAAACCATGTTTATGTATAAAAGGAAGAAGGATGGCATTGTATAAACCATTTGCAGAGATAGTCAATAATAATTATAATCTCTTGTTAGACAATAATTTTAAACCATAATCATTGTAGTTTTTTTGTCGTTGCTATGGCAACCTGTAAAAATGAATCACAACAATAGGCATACAAATAAATTTTTAAATCAGCAAACATTGATTCACATTTTTAATGATTTTTGCCTACTAATCATGGATAGATATTTTTGTGCAATGTTAAGAGGAAGAAAATATTTCTCTTAAACGATATATATCAAGATATATTTGAATGTTATTTTCTGGAAAACTTTAAGGGCAAACAAAATTAGCGCTATCATGCCTTATGTGATTTTTTTAATATAAAATAATTTTTTTAAGCCACTTTGCTCAGGATTGGGTTTGGCACAGGCGTCATTTGGTAAAGTACAATGTTTTTCCATGCTTTTGGGGTATATTTCATTTCGTTATCAGATGACGGTAAAAATTTGCAGTGGGCTCTTGAGCTATAAAAAGTACCCATTACATATTGTATACTTCTAAAAAAAAAGGATAAGAAAATTTTATCAAATTTACATTTTTATAGGCTATATCGTAATTTTTTTCACAATTAAAGAATGGGTAATATCAATATTTACTTATTTTATCTTGTAACTAACTGAGATTCATTTATAAAGATTTTCCTTGCCCTAATTAATTAATTAATTTTACGATATAAAAATATTTCAGTCTTGTTAATATTCACATATTTTATGTAGTATAAGGTGTAAAGTACTGAAACTCTTGGCAAAACTGTAAGAAAATTAACTTTTCTTAGAAAATATTCTGTTATCACCATTTTTTTAGAAATTTATTCTATAGAATGGGTACTTTTTATTGTTTAAATAAATTTTTCAAATTCTGTCGTACCTAAAGCGTACCGGACTCTATTTTTTACTTATAAGTATACCTATATACCTTGCTTACAAAAGTGAGAAACGAAGATACTTTTATTTTCTTTTATTATTTATTTATTTCTATATCATTCTAAATCGAAACATAAACTAGCTTGCACACATACATTATAATGCATCAGTGAGTTATCAATGTCTAATTTATTCTGTAGGTATTTATACTAGGTATTCATTTGAATAATTATTAAACTTTGTATTTATACTTGTAACTATTCCTATTTATTTATATTTTCTTGAATATATATTATTAATATTATTATTATATCATCTTTCTGCATTTTTAACATAACCTATTTTCAACTGTTACGACAATAAGAAATATGTCCACTTTTCAATCAAATCAAAGATCGGTACACGCATACGCAGCCAGCGAGGACTCGGCAAGCGGCAGGACTCGAGAGGATGGTTAAGAAAAAAATATCTGCATCCGGCAGGGCAACATTTGAAAAGTCTAATAAGCCGCCATTTTGCCAGAAATCTGTCAAAACATATATTCAACTAACAATGCATGGTAATGTGAAAGCCAGACAGTATGCAACCAACATTATGCGTTTTTGTTAAACAAATTGCATGCATTACCTTTGTTACTAGGCATTTTATAATTATTAAAAAAATTTGTTTTTCTACACCCGTATTATAATAATGCACTTATATGCCCATAATCCGTTTCATAATGATACCCATTATGATACAGATTTTTCATTATGATACAGATTTTTCATTATGATACAGATTTTTAATCAATAGAAACCTACAATTTTTCAATCAAGCATGATGTTTGACGTTTGTCCTAAATTCCTATGTAATTGTTTTAGTTGTCAAAACGTATTAAATTTTCGTAGATAGCTAAACTTCGATAATTATAATATTAAAATGTCTGATATCAGCGATATAGAAGACTCCTCCACACATATAGGAGAAAGGAGAAAATGCAGTACAAAATATTTTGCCCCAAAAATCTGTGGTAATACCAATACCCAAGGTAATACCATTAATTACAATTTTGTAGAATTTTTTATAGAAATACGAGTAATTACTGTTATTGTGTTCAATACCAATATAAATAGAATATTTATAGGTCTTGATTATTTATCGGGTGTAGAAAAAATAGCGTATGCAACTCTCATGTAATGGTTATTAAAACACTCGCATAAACCATACGAAACTCGCCTTTGGCTCGTTTCGTATCCCGGTTAATGCTCGTGTATTAATAACCATCATTACATGATCGTTGCATAATATACTATTATGCATCAACTATTAACATTATTTTGTGAAATTGCATTATTACATATTCCTAATATAATTCATGAACATAAACGAAAACAATGCAAAACACTAAAATAGCATCGGCATTATCGACATCGAAAGTTGACACTTAAATCTGACAATTAGCTGGAAAAATGGCGGAATATTAGGCATTCCAACGACCTGTCAAACAATAGGTACCAGTGGGAAGATCTCGTATATCTAAGGGGGTAGCGACATAGTCTTGCATCTTGGACGCTATTTTTATTCTAAATAGTAGTCGCCAAGCCTGCTAATTAATGAAGAAATGTATAAGCGGGTTTTTTAAAATATTATTTTTATTGTATTTGACATAAAATATTTTAATGTAATCCATTATCCATGATTTTACGTATAGTAGATAGAATACATCGTATGTCGCAACCCTTAGATATACCAAACCTTCCCACTGGCAATTTATTTGTTTGAAATGCCTAATTCTATCCCGTTTCAGTAGACACTCAGATCCGATGAGCAGTCGTTCTTTAGCCGTATATTTCTCTAGGTGTGTGACCGCTACAGACCATGTCTAATATATCTAATTTATTATAATATTATTATTAATTGGGTTCGTTGCGTTTACAGTCCCTAAATGTTTTTAAATATATCTGTTGTTGGTAACAATTCAGAAATTAAATTTTTTTGTTCGTCATGTTTAACATAGTCAAAGAATATTAAACATTCAATCATATCTTCGTACAAAGAAAATATCGCAGTTGTGTTACTGTTTTGGATCTGAAGATAAAATGTCATACTTTTTAAAAAATTGGTTGAACGATCTAAAAAAGAGTATTCAAAGATCTTCTGAAAACTATTGGTAACAGTTACTGGTCTGTATTTTGATAGAAAGTGATGTTCCTATTTAGGTGTCACTTTCCCAGTTTTAAAGCTTTTAGGAAAAATTCTTAGTAGTTGCAGAAAATCATATTCATTATAATTTTCGTAATGTTAATGTGTTGATTGATACGAGTAGTAAAGGTTACCAACCTTTATTTTATCCCTACCCTACAAACATTAATTTTTATCTGTTGGTTGGGTTGTAAAAGCGGAGACAGTTGTGTTGTGAGTATATGATGTGTTTTATTTATTATAGCAAAAGCATATTTTGTTAAATTAGTGGTGTCTGTTGAGTCGAGGGGTCTGCTGACTAATAAACAACCCCGTGCCCCGACCATTCCGTCGGAGATATATGGCCACTGAAATCGAGAACAGATAAAGCATTGCTAGGTGGAAATACAGTGGCGCACAAGAAACTCTAATCATAACATTCAATTAATATAAAAAATACATGTATAACTTTTTTTATAAAATCTTTGGACATCACATATTACTAATGAGGAAGTTTTGAATATAATTATAATAATAATAAATTATTTAATAACAAAATAAAATGTGTTAGTAATGTCAACTTTAAAAATAAATAAATGACAAGGTCCTAAACTAAAATTAAATAATATATTGATATTAGGTACATTATTGAAATCATATAGGAAACTAAATCATAAAAATGTATTAACTTTAATTAAAACTAACAATTTAAAATAATAATTTCGATCTTATAGAAGATTCGTGATCGAGCCGGAGTAATAAACCTGTCAGATCAGGAAATTTCAGGTGTGGGTGCCTATATTATTATTTACGGGGTACATAAAATTATCATTTAAAAATATATTTTTTTGAATACGTATTATATTTTTTGAGTTATTTACAATTGTTATGTAAATGGTAGAGTTATCTGTTTAAGTAAATTAACAACAAAATATATAACATATACTTTTCAAGACCTATAAATTTGACTACTAAGTATACCTACATTAAATTATTTAAATCGTTATTCATCATTGACTTCTTGGAAATTTTTGATAAGAAATCTATAATCTAAGGATTAATAGTTATTTTATCATCTTCTTGGAGATTACTAATGCCATGGAAAAACCAAAATGATAACAAGAGGTGGGAATATAAGAAGGTTACCTACTTAGGATTTGATATGAAGATAAAATCGGCAGTTGCAGTTAGTATATTGAATAGTTTCCAATATTACCTACCCTGTTTGATTAGTATATTATCTATTATAGCAGGAAATTGTGGTTATTTTTGGTTAATAGTGACAGTAGTATTGAAAAATGCAGTGTGGTCCAAATTTAAACTTTAAACCTGTGAAACGTATAAAAAAGTGTGCATTGTCAGTTAACGAGAAAATAATGTTTATAATTGCCTAAGAATGAAAAATTTTTCGTTTTCTGTTGACGAAACTACTGAAAAGACAAGTAATATGATGGATATAAGCAAATCAGCGATATATAAAGTTATAAGTAAATTAAAAAGTGGAGTTGCTAAACCTCAAAGAAAAATGCAGGAGGTAAGAAAAGAGTTGAATTTACTGAACAAATTAAAAGCGGAATAAGAAGAAAAGTTCACGAATTTTATTTTAAAAAA
Source organism: Psylliodes chrysocephalus (assembly GCA_927349885.1). Lineage (NCBI taxonomy): Eukaryota > Metazoa > Arthropoda > Insecta > Coleoptera > Chrysomelidae > Psylliodes > Psylliodes chrysocephalus. The sequence goes on from OV651819.1 coordinate 56,308,142, forward strand.
GAGATACCAACACTTGCCAAGGTTTTGGACGCAATTAATAGTGATCCATATTTTCCTAAAATGTGAAAGACAAAACTACATGAAACTTTAATAGATTTGAAGTTCAAGCGGGATAAACAGGACTGGAAAGCAGCAGCAAGTTGTTTGTTGGATACGGAGATACCTCAGAACCATTTTTAAATTACGTGCAGAAGGCAAAAAAATATTTTATTTGGACGAAATCTGGGTAAATTAAGGTTATACAGTTAGCAAAATGACAGAAAACAAACAATCAATCTTCACGACAGGCTTTTTGGATGGATTGTCTACAGGATTGAAGTTTCCTTCCGGTAAAGGATAACGTCTAATTATAACTCATATTGGAAGTGATGACGGGTTTTCAAAACGTGATTCTTTAATATTTCAATCTAAAAAACCGAAGACTACCATGAAGATATGAAAGATGATGTTTTTGAAGAATATTTTCAGCAGATGATAAAACATTTACCAAAAGGTTCAGTTATAGTAATGAATAACGCTAGTTACCATTCCCGTCTATTTGAACGTGTGTTCAAATACTTCATTGAAGAAAGATGATATCATTATGTGGCTTACAGACAAAAATATTAACTTTCCAGAAAAATCAATTAAATAGAACTACTAGAAGTTGTGAAATTAAATAAGCCTCCAGAACGTTATGTACTGGATGAACTTGCAAAACCACATGATGATTAGACTATCTCCAAAATCTAATCAGCTCACCGAGTTTACAAGTATAAAGACACACACAGACACACTGACAGACATTATCGCGAAAATGGTTAAAACGGATTTAGCGGACCCCAAAATGCAAAATCTATCGAAAACTCGAGGTCGAAAAAATCATTATTTCTATACTTTCCTTATCTGTACACAGACAGGACTCACCATTCTTCTTTGAAATATTCCAACTCAAACACCAACTTTTTGCAATAGATCTTCGACAAAAAAATGAGGATTTTCAGTTGACTATCACCTTATATAGTGTGAATTAACATATTTAGAATCATGAAAACAAGCCTCATCTAAGAAAAAAAATGTGTTAAGGTTATTCTCATTATTCAGATTATTTTGTAACTATTGACAAAATTCTAAAAAGATCCATAATCTGAAATATGACACAAATCAAAAAGTCCAGATATTAAACCTGCTAAAAGTTATAAAAAAGAAATATATAAAAATAATAGAGATAAAGGACTGAGCATAAAATGACAGAGTAGTTTTTTTGCATACCTTCTGTCCAATAGGATCGGTTTCAAGTTCGGGATACTGTTATCTCAACGCGTTAAAAAATAACTTACTTGATTGAAAATGTCAGATTATTCATAAATAGAAAAACAAAATGATTATAATTTTTTACAAACCTCTACTGAACTCATCAAACTGCCTAGGTATTTCATCAATTTAAATTCATGAACATTCCAGAAAACACAAAAAAAAATCACTTGTATTTAACTTAAATCCTGACAAGTAAATAGTTGATTACCGAAAATAGGAGTTGATCCACTGGTTTTACAAAACAAAACCATACAATGCATTGTTTTTGACACTAAAAGCTAAATAGAAACAGTAGAAATGTTCAAATAATGACACAAAAACAAATAACCAAACCAAGTACATACTTAGATCGCGGATAATTGCTAAGTAATTACAAAATCATTGTGACGTCTCAAATACACAAGCAAGCTATTAGAAATATATCCAACATATTTTATTAAACATCAGGCCAGCCCTGAGTGCTATGCCAAATCAACTAATAAATTAGTTCACAAATTAATTAATAAATTAGGTCACATTTGAGATGGATCTTTCTTCTTTTTTAATAAATTAGTAATTAAATAATTTATTCAAATTTAAACATAATCCAGCTCTAAACTTGATATAAATTAATTTAAAGTTTCGAGCAGATTAAGAAAGCGCTCTATATCCATCTCTCTCGCAAGTACAAGCTACGAATTGTTTGAATTGAATGCAATTTATGACCTAACATTGTCCCGCGTTAGGAAGGTCACACGGACAAGCTTCGAAGATATTTTTACGACTGTTGGTATAAAAGGTGAAATGACGCTAGTTTAGCTAGCAGTAGAAGCGTAACTCATTCTCAAAAAAATATATATATATATAATAGCTATTTATTTAACTAGTTACAAAATGCTTCATTTTATGTAGAGAATAAATCCTTGTGGGACGAGCAGAGCGAGGTCCCGCAAAATGAACGAGTTACACAAAATGGTATTTTGTAACTGTTGGTTACAATATTTTTTCTAATTTTGACTAATTATTTATAAAATTATGTTTGATAAAAAATTACTGACATCTATACAATTAATATCACTTGAATTGTTAGTTGCATATACATAACCTCATTTATTTTATTGACAAATAGAAAATCATATTAATTTATTTTCAACGACTTGTTGTAGTGTCAGTATATTGATTTTTAAAGTTATTTTGTTTCCAAGAAAGCGGGTTATTTTGTCGTGTATTGTGTTTTGAATATGTTGTGCAGATTTAGAATGGAAAATAAGGACCAAAACAACATTATTACTAACAAAATTTTATATTCACGTGTAACATAAAATAATTCATGTTATAACTGGTTTCATAAATAACTATTTCATTTTTTTTTTTTATTTTTCGAATAATGTTTTTATATTAATCGCTACTCAGGCATTTTATGTACACCTAGGTATTGATCAGAGATAACAAAATATCGTGCTGTAGTGAATAAGACCTAGTCTAAGGGACTTAGGAGGGTATAATATTTGCTATTTCATTAATATCGTTTTATTTAGAAAATTATTTATATATCTTAAAAAAAATCTAAAATAATGCTACCTATTTAATTGCAACTGAACGCAAATATTTTTGATACAATAGTTATATCAAATTTAACTAAATTAGAAGCAATTTCACTAAATTAAATGTAATAATTTTCAATAAATTTCAAAACCTAGTTAATGTTCAATTGGATATCAAGTATTTTGTACTAGATGTGGTAACAAGGCTTGCATTTTGTAAGTTGTTTATTAGAGGAGTACAACTACTTACATATATATTCATTGATAAAATTGTTTTGTACCGCCGTCAAATCCTTCTTTTTATCCCTTCGCTTACATCTCACCACATGTTTCTTCACTCCTGATCTACAACTGGATCCTGTCAAATGTAATATCGATGTTGGCGTCACGAGTATCATATTTTATCAATATTATCCCGGATATTGATGAAAATTATTTTTTTTAGAATAAGTTTAAAGCAGTTTATTTATTATTTATATATTGATATGGTATATTTAGTTCAAAATTGATTTAATGACGTATTTTTTTGTTGTCAAAATTAATTAATCAACTTTTGATGGGTAGCGGTCTGAAAATTTGAAATTGTTTGGGAAAATTCTGATCTTTGGGACATCATTATGATTCTGAAAAGAAATGTCAGAGGAGATTTTTATAAGTTTTAAAGGTATTGTCAGTCAGATTTTTGAAAAGAGAGAGTTTTCGATAGAAATTTAAAGATAACGTTGAAAGAGCATATACCAAGTAGTAGAGCAAGAGTAGAAGTAGTTCTGTAGTGGACCAAATAGCAGAGCGAGGGTAGAAGCAGTTCTGTAATTGAATAGCAAAACCATATAGGTCCATGTTTGGTGATTTTAACATATACTTACTACCTGCTACATGAAAATAAAAAAGGAACCTACGAACCCTGGATTAAGTTACATTTTGCTAGGCAAGCCTACAGGATGAGTTAAAAAATTTGTTTTGATACTTACAACCTTGATAATCTTACAATATATTCTTTGTATCATTTGTATTTGTAAATTTCGGTATTATGAGAATGAACTTTTACCTATCTATCTATAGTATCTATATCTACTAAGCCCCGTACGGCACTGGTTGGGCAAAACGCCCGAGGAAACGGGGCGTGATGAGAGATAGACCAGCTGGTCGTCCGCCGCCCTGACCGGCGCTCATTCTCATTCCAGGTGAAAATAATGAAATCAACGAGCCGAGACAATACACCACTATACGACTAATGCCCGCTAGGAAAGGCTCTAATCTAACCCGCGACCCCTACGCGTACGAATACCTAACCCCTGACTTCATACTTCATGCCTATTTACTTCTATTAGCTATTCCGATGTCAGTACTTTTGGAAATCAAAGCGATAAGGTCATTAGCATAATACGATTTTTATTGGTCATGGATATCACGCTAGGCTTCTTAATAAACTCAATGCTCAATTTTAGCTCGATATTTTTAAGGTTGTTTTCGAGTATTTACTTTCATTGTCTATTTAAGGCAAAAACTAAAAAAAATATTAAAAAACTAAAAAGAAAAAAATAAATAAAAACTAAAAAAAAAGTTAATAAAACTAAAACAATACATATAACTGATTGCATACTTTTATTTTGGATTAATTTGATCCCAATTAAAATATTACTAATTTTTTGACTTGTATGAATTTTTTAATTCGTATTAAGAAGTAAAATTTACATTACAAACTGAAAGACCTGCAGAGTAAATTACAACTTTAGGGTGGAGCCTAAATACTGCAAAATTACTTTCGAGACTAAACAAAATCAGCATAAAATAATAATAATGTTTATTCATAATAAAATATATACAATAAGTAAAATACATACAATCACATGAATAAACCTAAAAATGTCCACTGAAGTATTATAAATACTTATTTGTGGTAAAAAAAATTAGGATTATTAAAAGAACATATTTAATACATATATCAGAAATAAATAAAACTTGACGAAAATAGTATATTATGCAACGATCATGTAATGATGGTTATTAATACACGAGCATTAACCGGGATACGAAACGAGCCAAAGGCGAGTTTCGTATGGTTTATGCGAGTGTTTTAATAACCATTACATGAGAGTTGCATACGCTATTTTTTCTACACCCGATAAATAATCAAGACCTATAAATATTCTATTTATATTGGTATTGAACACAATAACAGTAATTACTCGTATTTCTATAAAAAATTCTACAAAATTGTAATTAATGGTATTACCTTGGGTACTGGTATTACCACAGATTTTTGGGGCAAAATATTTTGTACTGCATTTTCTCCTTTCTCCTATATGTGTGGAGGAGTGTTCTATATCGCTGATATCAGACATTTTAATATTATAATTATCGAAGTTTAGCTATCTACGAAAATTTAATACGTTTTGACAACTAAACAATTACATAGGAATTTAGGACAAACGTCAAACATCATGCTTGATTGAAAAATTGTAGGTTTCTATTGATTAAAAATCTGTATCATAATGAAAAATCTGTATCATAATGGGTATCATTATGAAACGGATTTTGGGCATATAAGTGCATTATTATAATACGGGTGTAGAAAAACATATTTTATATTATAATTTTTTTTAATTATTTAACTAGGCTACATAAAATAATAATAAGAATCATTGAAAGAATAGGCTAAAAGGGAATTTTTTTGTTCAACTCTCTATTATTTTATGAATATTATCTGATCTTTCACTTTCTTTTATGAAGAGTATACTTTGTTTTTTAACCGTTTTCAAAAAAGGAGAAGGTTCTCAATTCGTCGCGATAATTTTTTTTTAAATTTTTTTTTTATGTATGTTCAGCGATAATTCTTTAACACGATATCCGATTTCAATGATTCTTTTTTTGTTAGAAAGGGGACAATTCAGGGGTAGTCCCATATAAATTTGGTCAAAATCTAATAATTGGGTCCATGAGAAATTCCGCAAACTCTTCATTTTTCATGTATGTTTAGCGTCAATGCTTTACCACCTTGTCCTATTTATATGATTCTTTTTTTGTTAGTAAGGGGGTACCTCAGGAGTGGTCCCATATAAATTTGGATAAAATACGGTGACGGCATCTGCACGTTTTTGAAGTCTGTTTTTTTAAATTTTTAATTTCTAATACTTGTTAAAGTTCTTATTAGAAGTTTTCTCTTTTATTCTCTGTGGTGATTGAACAGTTATGGACCTAAATAAACATAGCTTTTTTGGCCTACATATTTCAAAGTTATTGGTATACAGTAGACTGGGCCAAAAAAATAAAACAATTTTTTTTCTTAGCGGAACTATGAAAATATTGATCATGATGACAAAAAAAAATTTTCCTGAAAGTTTGAGCCCTTAATATTAATATTAAGAGGTGCATCATTGCAGTTATTGATTTTTCAACAGTTGCGTTTTTGCATAAATTTCGGACTTGGTCAATTTTAAAAAATTCATCTCTTATCCTTGTAGGAAATTAAATTCCCCACAAAAAAGCTCTCTTAGTAAATTTTTGTAAGACGAGTCTATTCTTTGTAATCGAGCCTTAAACATTGGTATATATTTTCAATTTTTCACTTTGCATTTGGGATTTCCAAAATGAATTTAAATATTAATATTTTGTTAAGACCAGTTATTATTTACTAAATTTACTAAGAGAGCTTTTTTATGGGGAATTTAATTTCCTACAAGGATAAGAGATGAAAAATTTTTTTCAAATTGACCAAGTCCGAAATTTATGCAAAAACGCGACAACTGTTGAAAAATCAATAACTGCAATGATGCACCTCTTAATATTATTATTAAGGGCTCAAACTTTCAGGAAAATTTTTTTTGTCATCATTAACAATATTTTCATAGTTCCGCTAAGAAAAAAATTGTTTTATTTTTTTGGCCCAGTCTAGTATACAGTGTAAGTGTCTTGTTCTTGTTGGATATTGATGGCTTAATCTGGTAAGTTCATTTTGGTTTTTGTATTGTTGACAACCTAGCTGGATACTGGATACTATATAATTGCCTTATATCTAATATTTGTGATTCACTATAGAGAATATTTCTTGAATGTCTTGACGGTTTATTGAACATTATTCGAAGAAATCGTTTTTGAGAGACTTCAAGTGCACGAAGGTAAGTTCTTGATACCCCTCCTCAACCAATAAAGCCATAATGAAGATGTGATTCAACCAAACTATGATATAGAACTTTTCTATGTTTATATTACAAAAATCCTACAACTTGTTTAAATTTAAATAAAATACTACCTAGTTTTTTTGTTAAATAATCGCAGGTTTTATTGAAAAGTTTTGTTGTATTTTAAGACTGTATTCCAGCAAAGATGTATTATAGCTACTAAAAGGTATGTTTTTTCAAAATTGATTGAAAGTAATCTACTATCAAACCAGTTTTTGAGTTTATTAAGGTCCTTTTCAAAGCCTAATTTAAGATTGTATCAGTTGTTACTCGTATAATATATTATAGTGTCATTTGCAAAGCTAATAATTTTACCTATAGTATCCTGTAGGAATAAATTATTTAAATAACTTACAAAAAACAACGACCCCCAGTACTATCCCTTGAGGTACGCCATACGTGATTTCTACAACTCCACTAATTATATATTTAAATTTTACTTTTTGTTTTCTGTTTGTTAAATAACTTTTAAACAACTTGTGCGCTGTACCTCGTACACCCATATCTTCCAGTGTATCTAGAACTATGGAGTGATCCACATTGTCAAAGGCTTTCTTTAAATCCAAAACCACTGCCATAGAAGCAGTGCTTGAGTCTAAAGATTCATAGATGGTTTTTGTTAAAGAATGTATTGCATCTTGGGTAGATTTGTTATTTCTAAACCCATACTGCGATGTTGACAGAAGATTATACAGGGTGTCCCAATGAAAAGTAGCCCGTTTCCATTTAATAAAATTTGGTTACGGTAAATTTAAAAGAGGAGATTTTTAAAAAACACCCTGTACAGGTCACTGAAGCAAAACTTATAGCAAAAACACCACGTTCCTACGATTTGTTTAAAAGTTATAAGCTCTGGAAATGGGCTACTTTTCATTGGGACACCCTGTACTTAAATAGAAAGGCATTTAGTCTTGTTTTTACATTTTTTTCAAAAACTTTGCTAACTGAAGGCAATAACGAGATAGGCCTATAATTCGTAACATTTTCGGTATCTACACAGAGGAGCACATATTTAACCTTTACCTACACGCACATGTTTTTTTCTTTCAGAATAAGTAAAAAATAAACTTTAAAATTTGGGTACTATGAAACCCTTGCATGCTCTACTCTAAAGCCAAGTAAATACTCCTCTTAAAGCATAAAGGAACGAGAATATTGAAGAGACAATCTTTATAATAAAGGATAATAATTTCTAGGTAAAATACGTCGAACGACGGACGGCCAATTAATTAAGAAAATTGATTTTTTGACAAATTTTTATCGGAAGAATAAATCGCAATGTTATCTTGATCGCCATGTTAACCGTTCGAGAGAAGAAACAGGAATTGTTCATCATTTGAACAGAGTCGGACTCTCAAATAATGAGGGTGTTTAGTATAAACGAACATAATACTGTTGTAACCTTTGAATAGTAGGTAACAGTTTTAAAACAAAAATATTTTTGTTGTTTGTTTTAGTGTAATAAATGTTCAAAATGTTTTCCACTTACTTTTTGGCAAAAACCTAGTCTCCAATAAAACGCCTTCTTAACTTTCTCTAAAACATGAAGTAAAATATATTTTGTTCTTCTAAGCAAGAATTACAGGTAGTTGAACGCAAATCATCAAGAATTTCAAAATATAAATATATACAGGATAATCCATTTAACGAACCTTACCTATCTATTAATTCAAATACATGAATCACTCTGTATGGTCCAATTTTACCTCTAAAGAAGTACAACTAAACTTACTAGAGATATATGTTTCGATAAATTCTTAAAATTCAAATCACTCGCCATATACATTTTTGAATTACGGTTCTGGCAAATTCAGAAGCTGCAGAATCTTTCACAAGCCGTTAAGCGCCTGCTATTACAATCTCCGACTAAAATCTTACACGAGATTTCGTATTATATTTCACTTTTGCGAAAAACGAAGAAGATACCACTACACGTATAGGTACCTGCTTGAATATTGGGTTACGTTCGCGCAAAAACGAAAATAAAGCAAAAAAGTACTTTCTGTCGACGAAAGCAGTTACATATTGAAGAGATATATTAAAGAAGCGAAAAATGCATTTTACAGTTTCAGTTACTGAAAATTTATTGCAGATGCAATTCCAAAAAAAAAAATTAAGGCTGCCTATCAATTTAAAAATCCCTAGAGTAAACATTTCTGGAAGGAATATAGGTGAATAAAAAAGAGAATCAATTACGTTACGATGGTAATATTTATTACAATTATATTGGTGTGTGTTGACGTAGGGATGTTAACTGTTACCTCAAAATTAAATGACAAAAGTACGCTATAACAATTTGCATTGTCCAAACGTAACGCATTATCTCATGAATATCCTTTAGTATATGGTTTCGCTCGCAGTGGAGAAGACGAGCTATTTATTTATGTATCGCCTCAATTTAAAACTTTTAAATGTCAAATATAGATTTTATATTTAAAAAGGCAGTAATTATTCAGTATGTCGAGTATATTTTATTTTAGATTCTGAGGTGTTTCTAGTGTAAATAATTAGTGGATCATTTAGATGTATTTAGATTAAAAATTTAAATTATAAAAAAGAGTAGTTACTAATACGGTATCTTTAGGAATTCCAAATTTAACATTTTCGGATGAGGAAAATAAATCAAAAATCAAATGTGGGCAAGATGTAAAATAATAGAAAACAAGATAATGACAAAGCCTTGTATTTTTTTGCAAAAAATCTGTCAAATTCAAAGTAAAGTTGTTTATCAATTATGTTTTTCGTTTTTGCTGATAATTAAATAATACGCTTCTAGACCTCTATAACAATAGCTGTAGACAGCAAATGTTGTTTTTTTTAGAAAATGTAGATATTTTAAGTTTGAGCTTGAAGATTAAATAATCTGTAACTGAAGAGGAAAACACTATTGAAGGTGAACTATGGTGTACAAGCAATCTGCGCTATGTATACTATTTGTGCATTTTGGTGTACTATTTATGTACAATTTGCGTACTATTTCTATTTCTAAAGAATGTCCAACAAGAACTTGAATTTTTAATGACAAAGAAAACACAGTAATTAAACAAAATTATGCAAATATTTTATTGGATTTTCAAGAGGAAATCTTGACACTAAACATGAAATAAACATCTGTAAAATGGCCACCGCGGCTCCTTGACACGTGTATATTCGTTTGACAAAATTTTGGAAGACGTTTTCAAGCAAAATCAGCTGGATTTCACGAATATTACGTTCTATTTCTTCCTTCAGTTGTCGAATCGTGTCAGGATGGTTCCCATACACTCTGCTTTTTAAATACACCCAGAGAAAATAGTCTAAGGGCGTCAAATCACAACTTCTTGACGAACAGTTTTGGTTACGGCCTGGGAACTTTGATTGCAGTAACGCCATTTTTTTGCATGCAGTATGGCAGGCCGCGCCGTCCTGTTGAAACCACAAGTTATTCAGATCCATTCCATTTACTTCCAGCCAAAGAAAGTCTTTCAGCATGCTACGATAGCGATCACCATTTACAGTTACGGAGACACCTTCATTATTTTGAAAAAAAAAAAAAAAAAAAAAAAACAAAGGTCCAATGATCCCTCCTGCCCAAATGGCCCTACCAAACTGTGACTTTTTTAGAATGTATTGGAAGCTCGTACATGGCATATGGATGCTTTTCCCCCCAAATCTGACAGTTCTGTTTATTCACAAAGCCGTTCAAATGGAAGTGCGCCTTATCAATAAAGATAATTTTTTGTGGAATGCATCGTCAACTCCGTGTTGTTCCCAGTGGCGGTTTCCCAGGGCACTTGGGCACGTGTCGTGGTATAATAAACAAAAAAAAAATAACTTACATATTTATATTTTCCTCAATGCCTATTATTATTTTATCTAATATTCAGCGCAAACCGCGTTGGCACAACACTGGACGACCGGGCGTTGAGCGACGTTCCGAGACTTCCGAAATTAAGTGGAAGGGCACAGTAAATGTGTGCCTCTGTTGTTTTCTCTCTCATTATGATGCGAAAAACAAGGACAACGACAATATAGCTTAGCAAGAGATGAACACATGCGATGGATTATACGTCACAAGCAGGGCGCTGTCTCACATACTTTGATTTTCTCTTACGCGCTGTCCTCATCGTGTACCCATGGCACAGATTACCTAGACCAGATACGAATGTACGTAGCGGCATCTTTACCGGCCATGCCGGTTTCGGCTCGGTTTCGGCTCGGTTTCGGCTAAAGGTGCGCGTTTGTTGGACCATGATAATCATTTATTTATTGTGATTACGAAAAAATGTTAGTTGGACCATTGGAATAGTTAAGAAATAAAACTACAAAGAAAAATAACTTTTTTTTATAAAGCAGTCAAAAATATGATGAAAAAAAAATCAATAATAATTATAAATGGGACAAAATTTTAATTTTTCTTTTGGTTTCGTCTGACTTTTTCGAGGATTTCAAATTTATGTTTGCATATTTAGGAGTATAAAAAATTCTGAGTCTTATAAATAATTTAATGGTGTACATTTTCGCAAATTGTTGGCAAGGATGACCAAATTCTATTTTGCTCATCTCAAAAAGGTATGCGTTGGAAATTCTAGGCTTAGTTGACAAACTATCAAATAGAGATATAAATATTTTTTCTAATTTGAAAATATAGAAGATAAATTTTTCGCTGGGAGATTTTAAATTGCCAAACACCTTTTCTTCAGAGTAGTATGCTTTAAAATGCGTTAACAAATTAGAATTGTTAAGTAAATTGTATTTTTCTGAGAAATTTACGTAAATTTCGCAAGAATGGATATGTAATGATTTTTTGATTAAATAGCCACATACATAGTTAAATGCATTTTGAGTGGTCACATTTAGCTCCCTGTAGTCACATTCAGAAATCGTTATTGCCCCAACTGATTGTTTTGAAATATATTTAATTTTCATTAAGCGGAGAACTTGTTTTCCTAAGAGAAAAACGAATACCGGGATTCCTTTCCAGTATGTGCTCCACTGCCGCTAGTACCCACGAGCCGCCACTGGTTGTTCGCAAAGTTTCTGCGCTGTCTATGATCGGCTGACTTCAGCTCTTGCGTCAACTGTATTTTGTAAGGATGAAGATGCAAATCCTTTGTCAAAATTCGTTATAATGTACTGCGACTGATATTTAATTCCTGGCCGCGATGTCGGATGGAAGTGTTTGGATGTTCGTTATAACTGGCTCTCACGGCGGCGATGTTTTCAACAGACCTTTCAGAACGACGGTGTCTAACACTTGTTTCGTCTTTCAATGCAAATGTCAGCTCAAATTTGTTGATCAAATTATCAATAGCGGGCAGCGCATTGTCACTGTAAAATTGTCTCCATTTCTGTAATTGGTCTTCACAATTAATAAACGTTCTTCAAGAGTGTAACGAGGCATTTTCGTTAGAGTCAATGTTTTAACAGAACATATGCCTAATATGGCCCACTTGATGTTTGACAGACGGAAATGGCGTGCAATTCAAATTTAGAGTTCTTATTGGGACACCCTTTATATACGTAGTATGTGTAGCATTTGTGTACTATTTCTCTACTATTTGGAGCACAATGTATACTAGTGAACAAAATTTTCTCAACAGATTATCTTCGTAAAAAATTAATCAATTAAAATGGTAACGAATTTTACAAAATTAAAAAGATCCTTTGATAGTGCAGTTGTTTGTATTTTAAATTGACGGTTGAGATAAAGTGTTTATATAGAACTTTTATGACTCGTTCTATTTAATCAACTAAAAAGAATAGCGTATATTAAACCGAAGTATACCAATAAAACAAAACTATTTTTCATTTAAACAAGGAAAAAGAGGAAATAAAAGTAAAATGAGAGATAGAAGGGCATTTAGGAAATATCTGGGGAATGCAGTCGACAACCCAGGAGGAGTAAATAGATACTTTTTCTAAATACACGTTACACAGTATGACCGTGTTGCGTGTCAACCCTCCATATTCTCAACGAGGTATACAATACAAAAGACCTGACTGATATTATTACGTTTAAGAGTTGTATGCTGGGGTCTCAGGACTCCTGGTGTTCGGGTAGATCGATTGCACCGAATTTAAACAGGTTAAAAACAAATTATTTAGGTTTAAGTCCCTCTATATTCATAATAATCTTGAAGAAACAGGTATATAATTTTTTTATTGATAATAAGTTAAAATTTAAATACCATATTACATCTAAAATGAAACTATTATAGTGTGCACTAAAAACAATTTATCCTCAAAGCCAATTTTAAGACGTTGACATAAAAAAAATATACGACTCACTTAACTATATTTGATCATTGTGATACGATGTATGTGTATGGTTCATGTCACAAAAGACTTAAATCCACTTAGCTAAAATGCCATTTACTCAATGTTTCGTGTATAATTAATATATTATGTTTATACAGGGTGAGTCATGAGGAACCTTACAGACTTCTACCCGAGAATAACGATCAAGGAGAAGCGACAGCTTGGTGTTTTTAGCGTACCGTTTTGTAACGCGCATGTGCGAAAATAAGTTGTGTATCACTCAAAATGATGTTATTTGTCAAAGTCAGTCCAAGTTGTGTTTAGTACGTGAGCAATGTTAAGTGATATTTTTTGGGGTTTGTTTTGTGTATAATAAGATGAAGATTTTTACACACTTAGGTATTCTAATGCAGATATAAAATGTGCCAAAAAAGTTATTAGGAAACTAAGAATTTTATCACATGCATAAATATAAAGTATAATGATTTAATCATTGTTGACCTTTTATTTTTCATATGTAGGTATTGTATTTTGTGAAATATATGTTTTATTCTTTTAAATAAATTTAATAAACAATGAACTGGAGATTTTGTTTATTTTATTTTAAAATTATATTTAAAAAAATATAATAAATCCACGTGTTTCAATTAGGATTGGACAAAATGGGCGAAATCCCTTTATTATGGCTAAATTGTAAGGTACAATTATGTCAATATAATAATGTTTTGCCCATTCATATTTACATTTATTGAATGAATCATACTGGAGTTGATTTTGGAAATATTGGTGCATACTTAAATAAGTACTATTTCAAAAAATTCGTCTATGCCCAGACAGCACACATAGTCCAATGTACGTCCACTTTAAATCTATTTGAGGGTCAGGACGTCCATATCCGGGCATCCAGTGTACGTCCGTTTATGCTAATTAAATTGACAGCTGAATATAGATACCCAGAAAACGTCTGTTTTTGGACTTAATTTTAAGTTTAGTAGTATTTTGACGTCCAGTGGACGTCCATCTTAGGTCATTATTTATTAAGACTGCCAGATAATACTCATCTATAATATATACTTTTTTTTATATAACTGGTCATTAAAAATTGACAAATTGAATCTATTGCATTTCATTCTATCAGCGGAAGTTTGAAATCTTATTCAATTATAATTGTATCTAGTAAAAAGTTTTCAAGTGGTTCCTTGGACGAGCTCGTCTAGCAATTGAAAGCGTAAAACGATAATGGATGTGTCGTGAGTTCGATTCCAGCTCAGGTCAAGCAATTTTTAATTAAAATAAATAAATGGTGTATAGCGGTTTGCGAAAATATTAAACAAATTATTAATAATATAAAATAGTGTGTGGTAAGTTGCGGTTCTGTAAAAAAAGTGGGGATGTGGTCTGAATGTAAATATAATCCTGGACGTCTTTTGAATGTCCAGTATTCGACGTCCAAATATATTCCAGAATTAAACGTCCTCTGAATGGGCAAAAGTGTGCCATTTGTATACTTCACTGGACGTCCATTGGATGTCGGAAGTCCAGAAAAAATTCATTTTTGGACGTCTAGACATCCAAAATTGTATATCGAATGGACTTCCAATGGACATATTTGTATTGTCTGGGTGATAGCCAGGCCAACTCTAAATACATAAACCTTAAATGACATCTGGCTTAACTTGGCGAGAAAATACTTGTTTATACAGAAATGAGTGATAAAATTGAGAGTCCTTTTAATATAATATAAATCCAGAAATTCTAAAAATATGTGTACTTTTTAAACCTAAAAGTTTTGAAAATATAAGCACATTGCAAATATTTAGTTAAATCTCTCAAACTTAATGTCTTTTTTATTGTTACCTAAATTTTTTTTGGCACCTTTAATTTTATTTACCTTATTTTTACTTAAGGAAAAGGTAATTTAATTTAAAAATGGGGCTTTTATTACATTTTTAACAATAAATAAACCAAATATTGAAAAAATTTTATAGATAAATTATAAAATAATAAACGTCTTTTACTTTTATAACAAATAATTAATTATTACATAATGAATTATATTTTTGTGCCGAAATTTCACCATTGCTATTAACCCTAACTACTTCAATGTAATTAAATCACATTACAACATTTGCGCATGGACTATAACAATAATTTCAGATAATTTGCCAAACTATTTCGTTCAGTGTAGAAAATATGCATGTTTTCTCAGCGTGCTAAGTTGTGTATCAATCAAAGTCATGGTGTGAAAAAGGTACATCCGATATCAAAGGCACCGACAGCTACTGTCGCTTCTCCTTGATCGTTATTCTCGGCTTCTACTATATGTAGAGTCCCTTAGGGAGTATATCCTATGAGCACTAAAAAGTGGCAACTTCCTTTCGTTATTAAAATACGGGATGTTTTGTGAATTTTTACAAAAATTTATATGGCCGTAAAATCTACAAGGATTGCTAGATTTCTCTGTCTAACATTTAATTCGTATCCTCAAAAGTTAAAAATTCCTAGATAGGCTTAAGAAAAATTAATCTCGGCGATTCATATCAAAAAGTTCGCCCTGTATACAATTTTTTACAATTATAATAAGATATTTTTAAAGTAGACAATTGTTTTATTTTGTAGGTTGTCCCCAATGAATATGAATTTATAGAAATATGTCCTATCTATAAATGCTAAAGGTACTAATAAACAATGTCAAACTGATGTAGCGGTGTGGATTTAACTCGAATAATTGTGTCGCATGCATTTACAAAAAAATGGTAGCTAAACTTACATTACAGTTTTTTTTAAAGACGATATAAAACAATAAATATTGCACTTGGCTCAATTAATTCAAGAAACTAAATAGTTGTATCTATGTTAGGTATATACCTATATCATGAAGACCTAATTAAATATTTAC
Organism: Psylliodes chrysocephalus; assembly: GCA_927349885.1. Lineage (NCBI taxonomy): Eukaryota > Metazoa > Arthropoda > Insecta > Coleoptera > Chrysomelidae > Psylliodes > Psylliodes chrysocephalus. Next base: position 56,324,281 of record OV651819.1, read on the forward strand.
CGATATCAGTACTTGGGAGGTAAACTGAACTATTAATTATCAGGAGGGGGCTTATAACATATGAGCGTTATATCAACAAGTTAGTGCGCAACAAATCCGCGCATACCAGTCCGTTTTACAATAACAAAATGATATTTAAATTTAAAGTACACTGAATAATTGAATAATTCAAAAATATCCCGCTTAGTAACAAAAGTAACATACTACAATTATTTGAAAAACATGAATTGATCAAATATTTGTATAATGTAAATCGGACTTTGGGGTTGTCGCCCGCTCGAACCGATACAATAAAACAATATGGTTATAGTTGCTGATTAAAATTAAAACGTGGTGAGTACTTTTTCTTTTATTTAATTTTAGTTAGATATATTATATTTAAAATTAAATAAATATATTTTGATGTTCGTAATACATTCATAATATCCAATTGTTATAGCGTTGTTTGTATATAGGGAAATAGTATAATTCTACTGACCAATTTATGCTACACATTTTAAGAACAAACATTTTTTTTACATTTTCTTCCGATATTAACCAAGGAACAAAATGATGCCGCATAAACTACATCATTCCACTTGCAAAAATTCATTTATAGGTTAGAAGACTTTGTGTATTTACCTTTGGTACCCTTTAAAGCTAAATTAACACTAAAGTTAAGAGTAATACTAATTAATATTGTTATCATACCATTAAACAAATTACCTGTAAAAAGAAAGTTACATATATAGATCAAAATTTCATCCAATGAAATATAATTATTACCTAAAAACAACGATTAAATAATAATATTTTTAAATCAAACTAATGAATAGTGCACTCCTAGAAAGAAGAAACTTTATTTTATAAACAGAAAACAGTAAAGTAAAATTTGTTAATCAGAGAAGGACCTGAAAGGCATCAGTTTTTTTAAAAGTACTACATCTAATTAAAAAAGATGAAGAAACTACCATTATTAAATATAAAATATTATAGTGATAGTATAAAACTGTGACAATGTCTAAAAGAAAAAAGAAATTCAAAATGATATGAACTTAAAGTACTGTGTTGAATTTTTTCTGTTTCTGATTATATGGATGGTTCTCCTTCATCTGTTTTGTTACCCAAGTTTACCTAAAATTAAGATTTAGTGGTTTTGTTAAAATATTGTTTATTTAGAACAACTATTATAAATTAGTTTTAATGATATTTAATGATATAATAGATAATACAATTATTTAATATTACATTTATTTTACTCTTCTTAAAATTATGTGTCATAAAATTTTACATTTTGATTGTCATTTTGTTACATCTTGCACCTTGTCTGTGTTGTAAAAAATGCAAATAAAAATGCAAAATTTTAGTTATATTAATTAAAGTAGAGCTATAATCAAAATCCCGCTAATTTTTAAATGAAATAAATTATGTAGGTATCTATATTACCGACTGAGAAATAGTTGGACAAATCCCTCCCATATGGAGCTGATAGAAAACAAAGAAACGGCAACTCTTAATTATCCTTCCTCCATGTGAACTATGTGGTACTATTTATAGAGGCATGTTGGAGGTATATGAGACTATGTCATAGAAAAATTAGGTATTATCAGAACATAGAAATATGTTAGCAAAACTAACAAGTCATGTATATTAAAAAAAAGTTTTTTAATAGTTAGATTATTGGTGTACAATACATATTGTGACAATAATTGGGGCTAATTGATTTATGTAAATATGGAACACAAAAGTGTCCAAACAAAAGTCAGTCTGCTCTACTAAAAAGTTGACCAGAATGACTGCAGTTTACCTCCGAGGCCCGGATTACATATTAAATAATTTTCAAAATTTTGACTCTATCATTTTTTATTGTATCTATTTTTTCAGTATATTATGTTATTGTTTTACCTTTGATTATATTATTATTATACACCTCACACAGTAGTCTGTGAAAAAAATTTGATTAAAAGTGAGGAGGGGTTAAGGAGTGTTTTAATTTAACCTCAAAAACGAACAATAATATTAACTTGAAATTTTTGGAAAAAATCAAGCTCAATAAGGGCATAAAGCTTATTGATTCTGAAAAAAAACTGATTGAAAATGGGAGTTAAAGGGGTTTGTTAAACTGTGAGGTGTATAATTTAGAATGCCACGCATTATATATCTTCATTATAGTTTGTATCTGAGAAATTTTATGTATTGTGATGGGGCATTTTAGTTCACTTTGCCAATAAAAGGTATTTAAAAAATATATTATTTTATTTGACATGTGTGACAAATTGTGAAAAATGATTAACTTTACAATAGAGAGTTATTGCATGTTCACTTAAGGTCAGTCACTATTAGTGCCGCTCTTATTTTGACATCTAAGCATGCGCAGATCACTAACTTTAATAAAGATTGTGCCTGTCCTTAATAGAGAGATATTGCAAATTTCTATAAAGCCAGCCACTAATAGTGACATCGTAATTAGAGTCAAATAAATTCTATAATAGTACCTAATATTAAAGAGGCATCCGAAAGCTATAAAGTCGCCACTACCTGCTGCCCTTAAACATCCACAATTAAGGACAGGCACAATCCTTAATAAAGTCAGTTTAAACATCTGCGCATGCTTAGATGTCAAAATAAGAGCGGCACTAATAGTGACTGACCCTAAGTGAACTTGCAATAACTCTCTTATTATGGACAGGCACAATCTTTAATAAAGTTAGTGATCTACGCATGCTCAGATGTCAAAATAAGAGCGGCACTAATAGTGACTGACCTTAAGTGACTTGCAATAACTCTCTAATAAAAACCAAAAAAACGGTAGGTAAAGTTTCATATAATATTTTTTACACAAAAATCAATGTCAAGCTTGAAACGGCACAAATTAAATTAACAGTGTATAAACTACTTACCATCCTATACTACCTCGAATAATATAATATCTAGTAAGTGACTGAAAGACGGAGATGTCAGGTCAATATAATTTGTAGCCGTCACCCATATTTTTATATTAGAAGATTCCCTTGTAAAGCATCTTTGAATTGAGACAACGGTAAGTGTTGCATTTGGATTATGGAATAAAATTTAATTGTGTTATTTTCTTAGTTCATGTGGTCTTGTTCAGAGAAGCTAATAAAAAAGCATAATATATCTTTCCAACTTCGGTGAAAGGGTAGTTTGGAAAGAAGTTACTTGCCGAAGGTACTCTACGTGCGTCGCAGTCCAGCGGCTTATATGCCACAACACGAAGCTGTTGTGGAACTTAATATTGAAGATCGATCAAGTCCGATACTCAAGTACAAAGACATTACATGGTAAATTGTTTACTATATTAACCAGCGATTTATAATTAGTTTAGATATTTAGTATAGTTTGTTTTTAGATAAGGTATTTTACGGTTTTGATAGTTTTTTTTTGTAAAAAAAAACCCATGTTAAAATAAAATCTGTTATTTAAGAATCATTTTATTTTCCACATTTTACAAGTTTTCTTTTTATGATAGTCGAGGAACTGTTACAAGCTTTATACATAACCTGATATATATTTAAAAATAATCTCAAAATATGAAGGAAAGTAAGCTGACTATAACTAAAAACTTATTATTAAGAAGAGATGAACGGAGATGTGTTTACAGAATATTTAGAACCAATTATTGCATTCATACATAAAAATGCAGTTATTGTGATGAACAATGCAAGTTACCACTCCAGATTAGTTTAACTACCAACTCAATGGAAGAAAAATAAAATCGTAACGTGGTTAATTTCTAAGAAGTTAATCTTAGACTCTACAAGGACTAAAGCAGAATTATTAGCTATTGCCAACAAAATTATAGAAAATATGTTACTGAGATAAATATTTCGCCTACTATCCAACCATTGGGAGCTTAATCCAATTGAATTAATATGATTAATCTTTTTCATACATATTTTCTCAGTACATCTGACACCACAACAAACTATGACATAAACAGTTTTGTTCCAGGAATGCCAATTTTGTCAAAGAAAATTTAACGAAACAGCACGTATCAAAAGAGCACCTGAAGGATATACCGCGTATCAAAACAGGGCCTGAAGAAATAGTGCATATCAATAGAGCGCCTGAACAAAATAGCGCGTATCACAAGAGCACCTGAATGAAATAGTGCATAAGAGCGTCAGTCCAAAAAGTGTACGAAAAAAATAGGGCTTTTAAAATAACGTCAGTTAAAATAGATAAAAAAAACTAATTTACCTAACATGTACGTAAGCGATCGTATAATCCTTAATGTCTCCAAGCCGCACAGATTTTTTTAATCAATTTATGTAGAAATTATAGCGCTATTTGAAACGCGCTATTTCGTTCAGTGGACTGTTTTAATACTCACTATTTCAAAAGGTGCCATTTTATTAAGGCGCTGATTGGTTCGGGCGCTGATTGATTCGGGCGCTGTTTTGACTGACGTTTTTTTGATACGCGTTATTTTGTTTAGGTGCTCTTTTAATACGCGCTATTTTGAGAAAGCGCTATTTCGTTCAGCGCGATTTTGATCGGGCGCTATCTCGTTCAGCGCTCTTTTGATCGAGAGTCAATTCGTTTAGCGCTATTTTTATCAAGCGCTCAAACAATAGCGCTGTCTTGATTAGTGCTATTTTGTTCAGCGTTATTTCGTGACAGAACCAAAAATAAAACAATGTTGGATTACAATCTAAAACTGTCGAGTGCAGTTGGCCCGTAGACGTGGCCAATGCGGGTGTTTAATATCTTATAGATCTCGACGCTTCACACCGATTTATTCGATTAATTTAATTGTTCCAGGAATAAATGCCATTAATCCCATTTTGCGACTTCCACAATCTACTACCGTTTATTACTGCAGGTTGTTCTACTTTATTATTATCTGATTACAGTTCTGCAGGCTTTGCTGATCCACTTCTGTATTGTTCGCTAATTTATCAGTTACTTAGCGGTTTTTAGTGATTTTTTATTAGCATATAAAGGTGGTTGTTATTCACGCGGATTAGTTTATAGTATAGTCTATACGAAGTCAATTCGAACAGCTAAATAAAAGACACATTGATTAGACCTCGTATTGAACAAATAATATTGCATGGACACACAAGCAAAGTATGAAGGTCCACTGAAAACACCGTTGTTTGCATTTTCGGGTAAATTGTCAGTGCTGTGGCTTGAGTAAGGATTTATAAAATTAGTTTATTCTGCGTTCTTGGGAATTTTAGTGAGGGGATTGCATTTATGTCGTGTTTTTCTAAATTGTTTTCTTGTGGTTATTATTTAATCAAAATGGCGTTGTGGAGACCTTTTCTTGATGTTTCTGATGAAACGGACAATGTTGAAGGCTCGGTTGAAAATAATTCTATAGCAGGGCCGTCAGAATTTTTATATAAAGACTTGCACACTCAAACCCAAAGACTTATTTTAAATATTTACACTTGCTTGAACACTTGATTGATTGAACACTTAATAAATAATAATAATAATAATAATAATACTCTCCCTAATTCACCCCCTTACGAGTGAATTTTAACCCCAAAAGCTGAGCTTGTCCGGGGAAAGGGACGACTATTATTATTATTTGCCGTGGCGCTCCGGGGCGACTTAAAGATGATTGATGGTGCCATTTGACTTACAGGTGAGGAAAACCCGGAAAACCTCACCCACCATCATCGAGACGGTAATGTATGGTGAATTTTTTTAATCTGCATGTCATATCAACAGAAATTGAATTTCTATTAATACGCCACAGATCAAATCCTAAACCGAACCATGCAATTTAATTAAAAATCCACATGGTCTGGTCTGGGATTCGAAACCCAGCAGTCTCAGACTCATAAACTTGCCTATAAATGAATATAAGCGCGATAGACCGCTACACCACCGTGCCCGAACACTTACTTGAACACTTGCTCAAACTAGAACAATACATAAAGCTACATTTGCAGATGATACTGCCATCCTAGGTATATGCAAAAATCATGACAAGGCTGCAAATAAACTACAAATAGCATATAATCAAATAAATAATTGGACCAAAAGATGGCGTATTAAACTAAACGAAACCAAATCTGTTAATATTAATTTTACTAACAAAAATGGTCAACGAATAACAATTAACATAAATAATGTCTAGGTCCCTTATGTTAACTCGACAAAATATCTAGGTATTACATTAGATACAAGACTTCGCTGGACGCTCCATGTTAAAAAGAAAAGACATAAAATGCAAGAAAATGTACTGATTTCTGGGTAGACATTCCAGCCTATCTACAAAACTCTATTATATAAACAAGTTCTCAAACCAACTTGGACCTATGGCATTTAGCTCTGGGGTTGTACCAGCTACAGTAATATTCCAATAATCCAGAGATTCCAGAACAAAGTATTGAGGAACATTGTCGGTGATTTTTGGTATATTAGAAACAGCGACCTTCATCGAGACCTTCAGATGGACATTATTGACCAGACTATCACCTGCACATTGTTTATTATGTTGTACACTTAGTTGACGAATGTTATTTCATATAATTTCTTCGTATGAATAGCTGTTAAGACTGCTACAACTACTTTGAGCACAAGCGACCATTATTTAACTTTTAATATGTACAATATTTAGTTTGCAAACTTTATAAAAAAATTTAAAAAATTGATTAAAACTACGATTCGTAAACACAATATGGTGGAAGTAAACCCGTCTTAGACTACGCGATAGCATCGCCCTACCTTTTCCCTCCAAATCTTTAATTCAACATAAATCAGTAACCAATCTATGACGTCATGTAGTAGGCATCAATGATGAATTTTGGCTTGAAAAAAATGCCTAAAATGAACTGTGAAATGCAAGCCAAGGTTCTCTAGTCCATTCAGGATTGCTCAATTTGAAATAAGTCTCTATTAAATTATTCTTTTTTATTTCGTATGAAAATTAATTTTTATTATTATAGACTTGCACAGGAAAAAATTAAATTAATAAAAACCTCCGTACATACAATGTTATTTTCAAAATACATGCACATGCCTAATCAGGAATCAAAGAACACCTTTTTAAAACGCAGTTATTCACCCAAACAATGTATATTAATCTTTAATCTAAATTTTCCAGCCACAGGCATTGATATGGATAATAACTTTACGTGCAACTGTACTTCAAAATAACTAACATATGTTTATATTTTTATACATTAACATTACATACACTGGGCAGAATGGGATGGGTATATAGGAAGTTCTGAAACTGAAAATGCTGTATAATTTTAGTTAAATTACATGACCAGTAATGATAGTAATATTGACAATTTTAAAAAGACCCCGGGAATATCAAATTGCAGGGGGTCAGTGAAAACAGTTGATATATTAATATGTATTATGTAAACTGTTTTGATTATTCAATATATTTGGGAATTGTAAACACCAGTACAGGATCTAGATATTTTAAAAATTAACAAAAATATAAGCAGATTTGTAAAATTTGTATTTATTCCAGGACAATATTGAAACGTGATAAAAATAAAATATAGGGTACTAGCACATTATTCCACTATCTCCGGAGCGTTTAGAAAATAGGGCTAAAATGTTGTTTTGTTTTCGCTTTTATCTAGCGATAGGGGGACATTTTTATATCTGACAAACTAATAAGCAAATTTTGTTAAACATTGGTAAGAACAGTAGCCTGGTTATGATCTTTCTATGTAAAATATTTTAACAGACCTGTCATTTCCGCTTATATCGGAAGTAGATGTGAACGTTCTCATTTTTAATGGAACACTCCTATTTTTATTTCGGAATTTGATTTAACATAAAATTTTAGAATTACTTTGTATATTAAAGTAAATAGCTAAAAAATATTTACAAAAAAAAGTTAGTTAAAATTTGAAAGTTCTTTAATTGAATGATGATGACGGTAGTAAAAACAACTTGTTTAAATTTAAGCATTTACTTTTCTTTTGCACTTTATACACTTTTACATTTTGTTGTTGTTTACACGGAAAAGAAAATTCACTAACCGTTAGCGAACTTTTACTTACCGCAAATAAAAAGTATTCTATAAGGGACTTATAGTAGATTAGATTAGATTAGATTAGATTAGATTAGATTAGATTAGATTAGATTAGATTAGATTAGATTAGATTAGATTAGATTAGATTAGATTAGATTAGATTAGATTAGATTAGATTAGATTAGATTAGATTAGATTAGATTAGATTAGATTAGATTAGATTAGATTAGATTAGATTAGATTAGATTAGATTAGATTAGATTAGATTAGATTAGATTAGATTAGATTAGATTAGATTAGATTAGATTAGATTAGATTAGATTAGATTAGATTAGATTAGATTAGATTAGATTAGATTAGATTAGATTAGATTAGATTAGATTAGATTAGATTAGATTAGATTAGATTAGATTAGATTAGATTAGATTAGATTAGATTAGATTAGATTAGATTAGATTAGATTAGATTAGATTAGATTAGATTAGATTAGATTAGATTAGATTAGATTAGATTAGATTAGATTAGATTAGATTAGATTAGATCAGATCAGATCAGATCAGATCAGATCAGATCAGATCAGATCAGATCAGATCAGATTAGATTAGATTAGATTAGATTAGATTAGATTAGATTAGATTAGATTAGATTAGATTAGATTAGATTAGATTAGATTAGATTAGATTAGATTAGATTAGATTAGATTAGATTAGATTAGATTAGATTAGATTAGATTAGATTAGATTAGATTAGATTAGATTAGATTAGATTAGATTAGATTAGATTAGATTAGATTAGATTAGATTAGATTAGATTAGATTAGATTAGATTAGATTAGATTAGATTAGATTAGATTAGATAAGATTAGATTAGATTAGATTAGATTAGATTAGATTAGATTAGATTAGATTAGATTAGATTAGATTAGATTAGATTAGATTAGATTAGATTAGATTAGATTAGATTAGATTAGATTATATTAGATTAGATTAGATTAGATTAGATTAGATTAGATTAGATTAGATTAGATTAGATTAGATTAGATTAGATTAGATTAGATTAGATTAGATTAGATTAGATTAGATTAGATTAGATTAGATTAGATTAGATTAGATTAGATTAGATTAGATTAGATTAGATTAGATTAGATTAAATTAGATTAGATTAAATTAGATTAGATTAGATTAGATTAGATTAGATTAGATTAGATTAGATTAGATTAGATTAGATTAGATTAGATTAGATTAGATTAGATTAGATTAGATTAGATTAGATTAGATTAGATTAGATTAGATTAGATTAGATTAGATTAGATTAGATTAGATTAGGAGTTGGACGTTATTTGTCCTTGTTCACCGCGACCTTTTCAGATCTATTGTGGGACTCCGTTTGTTTTAGAGTATGTCGTCTAGCCCGGTCTTTTTTATTCGACTTAGTAGCATTGACAGTGGCTCCCGCATGTAGTTCCATGCATTTGGCTTTTTTTCGCCCAATGTTAGAAACCTCATTCCAGCCAGGCCTTCACATTCGCACAGGACGTGAAATGCTGTTTCCTCTTCTTCTTCACAGAACCTGCATAAAGTTGCTTCTTCTGCTGGATTTATGACACTCATGTGCCTTTTGAGGCGACAGTGTCCAGTAAGAAGGTCTACTGTTATCCTAACAATTTGACGCTTTTGATCCAGTAGGTCTTTCGTGAACTTGGCCGATGGTTTCTTGATGAACTGTTTGGCTTGTCTTAGTCTTGGATAGTTGTTCCACCATTCCTGAGACTCTTTTTGCATCCATTGTTTAATGAACAGACCACGAATTTACTTAGGGTTAGTACGAAGCTTTGGCCAAAGTATTCATCAACAATGTGGTCACCTTAAGATGGATCAAAGGTCACGCCACATAAAAAGGTAAGCGTCTTGCTGATTCACTTGCCAAAAAAGCAGCCAACCAAATACTTGTTGGACCTGGCCCTTCTATTGGCCTGACAAAATCGGTAGTGACAGACCTTGTGAAATTCAAGAAAAGATGGGATAAAACAAAAAACTGCAGAGTTGCTAGGGAGCTCTTAAGTTATCCTGACAACACTTCAGCAAACAAATACTTGACTATGACTAGACAGAATCTGCGTCTAATCACAGGCATTCTGACTGGTCATTGCCAAGTACAGAAGCATCTCTATATCACGGAGCTGTCAGAATCCGCACTCTGCAGAGGGTGCGAACAAGAAGATGAGACCATCGAGCATATCCTTTACGATTGCTCGACGCTCTCATTTATTAGAAGATTTGTGATCGGCGAGTATCGGTTAACACCGGCCGATATAAGGGAAACACCTCTTGGCGACGTTGTCAACTACATTAAATCTGTAGGCTGTAGGTTCCTATCATCTTAGGAAGATGCACAATGGGCCTAATGAGGCCTAAGTGCCGTGGGGGTAACCCACTCTCCACACGTTACAGATACAGATATGTGATTTTGTGGTTATTAAAGCAGTTTTAGAAACGTTATTTATTTATCGTGGGCAAAGTTAAGTTAATTAGGGGTTATTTAAAACATCATTTTAGAAAACTTACTTACTTGTGACAGAAATACGTGTTTAAAAACATACTTTTACTTATGGTAATTGATATATATATTTTGAAATTGTTAAAAAAATAACTATGGCAATTGTATTTTTTTCAAATAAATAATTTATTTGGCACTGTTTCTCCGTGTAGGTAGACCCCACCGGTCTATACCATATGCCCACCTCATATGGTACGTTTTGTAGTGAAAGTTAATTTTTATTTTCCATTTGTCAAAACACTTAGTTCTGTAGAATGGTGTAAAGTGAGTATATGTTTTCTATTTATTGATAACAAATAACAAGGCAGTATCATCCATGTTAGAGACGTGGTATTTATATAATTGGCAAATCTGAAAAATAAATTAACAACAGCAGTGGACCTAGTACACTCCTTTGAGGTACTAGTAGATAAAACTGGATTTATTTTCCATACATTCTTTACTTTGATTTAATAAATTGTTGTTTGGCGATGAAATTAACTGGCACGCAGTTTATCCATGAACCGTTAAAGAAAACCGGCGCACCGTTTATATAATCGTCGAATAATTTTATACGTGATTAAAAGAATAGTAAACTATTTTCCTTTCACTTAATGTTAATTTTTTTTTCTGTTAATCTTAGTGGAGGTACCTACAGATCAATCGTGATAATTGTGAGAACGCAATTTTTTGTTAACCATACGCCCTAGGCTAGCTAGATTTAATTAACGCAAGCTTCAAGTTTCATGGTGCTCGTATAATGTTTTTAATTTGTTGGTAATTATTTTGGTAAACGGCTGACAGTTGACCGATATACCTATTTCTAAATTGTCAGATACGAGGAGGGAACAAATCGTTTTAAAAATTCATCGTTTTTATTTAATAAAGAACGGTTTTTATTGGAATTTTAATTTGTTTGTTTTAAATAAAACATACACATTTTAATTTTTGGATTGAACATAGGATGTTGCTGTTCATTTTTATTTTAGGTTAAAATTTTTTATAAATTCACCAAACTACTTAAACAATTTTTTGTTTGTTTCTACTCTTTATTCATTGAGATAGAGGGTAGGGAAACATTCAAAATCATATCACTTGGCTGGCCAATAGCAGTCGAGCTTGTGCGTATTATGTTGTGGTCAAGTAGGCTATTGTGTTTACTCGTTACTTGCGTTTAAGTTGAATAGAGTAGTCACTATTATTACAATTTTAATTTTAAAATCTCATGAACTAATTACTTATCTAAGAAGTCCCCATTGTATTAATAATTTCTGTTGGTATACATCACAAGTTGGCGTGATGCTTTATAACTACGTTTTACACTAGCATTAACATTAACGTTCACTACACTAGCTCAAATTGCTTCTTATTCTTGAGCCTTCTGTTGAGTACAGAATTATGCAGTAATTGCAGCGTTTCTTCATTGACGTGGGAGTGGAGTAGATCCTTATGTTTCGCAGCAAATCTTTTTATTTGCTTTTCGACTATTGGCATCTTCAGTAGTGGTATCCTTATCTTTCGATAAGCCACTTATCCAGACATCTATCTTCGTTCAACTGCGATTCTTATGTAATGTCCCTCTCTATGTTCGATACGTATTGTCTCGAGTTCGCACATAATAATCTCTGTGCAGATCATTCCGATTGAACCAATTATGCCTTATCTTACCTCACTTCAAATATTTTTCCCGTTAAATATAATTGAGGAATGTTGACTCACTATTTAGGGATCATTTTTTCAAATTTCTGTATCGGGCTAGCGTGCCAAACCTTGTCAAATGCTTGAGTCGCGTCAAGAAATATAGTATATAAATTTTGCTTCGTGTGCTCTTTCGATGATATCGGCTATCCTGTGTACTTGATCTATGTCGACGGTTTATTTCTAAAATCAAATTAGTGTGAAGGAATCTGGGGCTTATTCTCTAACCAGCGTTTTCGAAAGCCCTCAACGCGTCTCTCTAGAAACGTGACAAACAACTAACAAAAGTAAAAAGCACAAACATTTTGGTATTATCTAGCTGTGCTGTTCGTATTTGAAAAACGTAAAGCGCTTTCAAAAGAGTTATACATGAGTTGCGCATTGCTATTCGCACTTCAAGTTATGACATTTGAGGCAAAGATTTGAGGACATTGATAAGTCAAACATTAAAATATGGACCTAAATATTTGGACTTGTATATTAAAATGTCTGCAATTATATACAATATATTCTAGAGTTTATTTTTGAGATCTATCCAGTTGAATGAGCTACCACGTTTATGTTTAATGATTAATTAATTATAATAATGTCAAAATGCATATGCATGAACCCAAAAGAAAATAAATTCATCAACAGATATCACGGTCGGTCGTTAGCTTGGTACCTGGCAAAGGACGCATACGCAAGATTGTATGCAAAAATATTGAGATCTTAATTTCTATCTTTTACATAAACAGTGAAATCAAAAAAAATACATATGAAAAAAAATCATGTGCCAATCGGCACCTATATCTAAAAATCAACATTTAATATTTAAACACAATAAACATTTAACACTTTCCAAGTTGTAAGAAGTTACCGGCTTAACTCACAGTTAAGACCTAATTATTAATAAGAAAAATATTAAACCATGAAATTTTATAATTAAATATAAATCATAAAACAAAATAAAAAGAAAATGTAATAAACAAATATTAATAACACATAAAAGACTTGAGAACAGTGTGGTATTTAGTGAAACTCCCAGATTGGAATAGGTTAATTTAATCTCTGCCCTTCATGGGTCTTACGAGTCTGCTTAACTTATGGTTATGTCTTGTTTTATTAAAAGAAGAAATCCAAAAATTGAAATGGTGAACGTAGCCTTTATGTCCCGAGGTATTTATGGTCAATACCCAGGCCGAGACAGTAAGTGCTTAAATAACAAAATTTTGAAACAGTGCTTAATTAATTAAATGATGAAATATATTAGTACATTATGTGCATAAAAGTATAGATAATGTTGAGAATACCTTGAGAACATTCGTTTAAAAGTGAATGTTTAATTTAATAAATCAGCAGGCACTGAGCACATATGAAACCTTCATTATAATATAAAAAAACCTGATAGTAGGGTGTCTCCATTGACAGCATCACCGTGTTCCTATCTAGAAAAGGAACCATATATGTAAAATCAACTATTAGTAAGCCCGGTGGCTAATAAACCAATGTTCCGGTCAACCACTGTACTGTGTCCCCACGATTGAGTCTACGTTGATCTCCGGAGTGAAATACCCTTCGGGTAAAGCCTTAAAATATTACAAAATGTGTCAATATAAATTGACTCAAGTTTCCCAAACTATACAATTAATTTTCCCAAAATGTATCTAAGCTAGAAACTATTAAGTACCTAGGATGAATGAAAAACTACATTAGTTCAACAAGAGTTATAAACAGTATTATGAACTCAAATAATTAAAATTCTGGTACATCAAACCATGACATAAAAGAAATCGACAATCAAAAGGTGTACAATATTACCAAATATATACAAAACATATCTTTTACGTAAAGGGTTAAACTGGTAGCCTTCCAAAAAAAACGAGACAGTCCACAGCAACCACATTTAAAGAATTCACTTCAATATTACACACTTAAATGTCGATGGATCTCCCTATATGAAACAACGAATTAATAACTCAAAATCTATTGAAATTAGTCATACAATTGTTTATGTCCATAAATTTCATTAGCGAATGTGGATTGGGTCCAAAAAAACATGGGAATTTAACTAAATAACGAAATTCCCCAAAAATACCAAAAGCCCGTAGATCCACAATTATTAATGGAGTAAAATGTAAAATTCCCTCTAATAGGATAACTCGATGGTTATGTAAAATAAAGATATTACCCCGAGACAAAATTTGAGGTTGGCTCCAGGGCTGGTATATCTAAGGGGGTCGCGACATAGGAGTCCATTTTGGACGCCATTTTTTTCGAAATAGTAGTCGCCATTGATCTGGCAACGTGGCAACTTGTAGTCGCCAGGTTTACCAATATAAGAAAAAAAATCAATGTCATTTCTTAAATGACATTTCCATTATAAAATGCCCATATTTTTTAGGATAAAATATTTCAATTTAATAAATTATTAATCTCAAATGTACATAAAATACGTCGGGAAAAGTAGATCACTTTTAATTTTGTGCTGTTTTAGTTTTGTTTATTTTAAAAGGTAATTGAAGAGATGAAGACAATTTTCTTATAGATAATGCATAACAAATTATTGCTCCCTTTTTTAGAGCTCCAGTCCCTTAAGTCTATTTATTTTAGGTCTTTTTAAATTGTTGGTAGGTATTATTCACTTCATTTGTATGTTTTTAGTTAATTTAAATAATTTTGTGTAATATCTTGCCATTTGTTTTCTATACATTTTAGCATGTATTTGTTGTCTACATCTTACCAAGGATGGATTTGAAATACCTTTATAACAGAGGTACTTTCCTAAAACTGGCCGAAATTTGAAACTGAATACAGTTCTTAGAGAAAATCTCCAGTAAAAAATGTCTGCATGCAGAATAACAGTAGCATAGATTAACAAAGCTGACAAAAGAGTTGGACAAACCTTTGTCTAGCTTTTTTAATATTTCAGGACAATAGTGTTAACAGCAGACTACAACAAAAACATCCAAAGTTTAGTAATCAAGCAAAGTATTCCGGTATCTATATTTTTATTCAAAACTTTTGTGCTTCTACTCCAATACTAACCATATAGAAGCATATGCATTTTATAGTATTTGCAAGATTCGGATCAAATGTACCCACAATTTATAAAGATTATTAAACTAAAATAAAACATTTCAAATAACACCTGCTTTTATGTTAAATATGTTTTTATTAAATACATAAATTAGTCTCAACCACACATTTTTGTTTGTTTTTACTTCTAGTGTAAAAGTGACTACTAATTCAGTCTTTCAAGTTTATTATTTATAGAGACCAGCTACTACAAAATATCTTATTGATGATAACTAATTCCTCTTTAATAATGGTTTTGCATTTACTAACATTTTACAGCACTTTGTTTATATGAAACCTCTATTTAACTCTTAATTAAATCACATTTAAATCAAGTAATTACATTTTCATATTCAACTTATGTATTCTTATTAGAACTTGGTCACTTTTTTTTTACTTTGAATCTTTTGACTGTGGTAACAGTCCATTCACCAAACCACAAAGTCACTTAAAAATGTTGAAAGAGAATGTCATAAAGGTAAAATTCCTTCTTCTATCATGTTTTTCATGCAATTTTAGGTTGTAAACGTTTTGTCCAACACCTTTTTTACAATTTATCCCAAGCAACACTATGAAAGATTTAAATCCTGGATTTACAGCATTCAGTTTTGAGATGAGTGCAATCACAATGTAGTTTAAGAGATAATTTTCACATGAACACTTATTTACCGCAGCACAAACACATGTACCTATTCATGTAACATTAAAATAAAATGGAAACAAATTGCATAATTTGGTATATAAAAAAGTACAAAATGTTTTAATTCGACATTGGACTACGACGAGGAAAACAGTGGTTCATTCCACTTGTACCATATTGACATTATTATGCTCGATGCTCGTTCAAACGAACGTCAGAAAAGTGTTGCCAACTTAAGCTGACTACTATTTCCCCCCTAGCCTCAGTCACCCCCTCATCCATTTACTGGGTCTATGTCGCGACCCCCTTAGATATACCAGCCCTGGTTGGCTCAATTTCTTCACCTGTCAGACTAACCAACAAATCTGGCACCTACGCTTTGAAAAATGACAAGCCGAGTGGGTTCAGAAATTCATCCTTAAGAATTTATCAGCATATATCTTAGAGACTACGAAAAATTACCCTACGAACTATATCTATATACAATATACAACATTTGAAAAAATATCCTAAGCGCGTACAAACCTAGAGTTAAACGAACGCACCTCGTACAGTGAATGCGAGTTAAAATCGCTCTCTGCGGAGCTAACATTACCTGGAACTCGGAACCAGAAATGGAACGACACACAACACATGACTCTGTCAGCTATCGTGTCCTGTCATTGACTGACATATACTGTCAACTCGTACTGTCAAAATTAAAATAACATTGAATTAAAATAATTACTCTGAACGAAAAGTAAACAAATTCGAAGAAATTGGCATCGTAAATAATTAATTACTTAAAGGTAAGGTTATAATACATAACATATAAGTAAACTCACAACGAAACTTTCTATTTTTAGGAGAATTGAACAAATTAAAGCAAACCCTTAAGAATACTGCACATAGAATCATTGTACAATGCATTGTACTAGGGATAAAATCTACAAAAATGTATAATTCAGATAATATGAACAAATTACGATACCCCTGTCCAGTGATAAGATGAATTAAATTATATTAATGATATCTAAGGGCTAACAATATATACAGCCAGTTTACGACAAAAATAATGGCTTTAAAAGCTTAAATTTTTTTTAACGTTTTACCTTTTTTTCGTATATCTAAACGAGGTGAGTCGAATTTTTCTCTAGTATTTGAGCGGCTAAAAATGCACTTTACATGAAATTTTTAGCAAAATACATGCTCTATAAAATGAAAAAGCCCTCTGATTAAAAATAGGGGGTTTCAGGCGGGGTTAAAATTTAAAAATTATAAATCTAAAATGGAAAACATGCAATATTAGTTAAAAATCAAGCTCTACAAGGAAAAGAAGTCTATTGATCCTAAAAAAAAAATCTAAGTAAAAATGGGGGCATAAAGGGGAGTTGAAATATTAAAAATTTCATAACTCGAAAACAAAGAACGATATCAAATTGAAATCTTCAGGGGTTAAGTGGGGTCTGTTAAACTGTATAATATATAATTTCAAGCATTATATATCTTCATTCTAGTATTATCATTAGATATACTTATTTCCAATGGCAAATCAGTGTTTTCTCTGTTTCTCAACGCCACTTTAGAAACTATTAATTGAAACCCAACAGTAAATGGCACTAGATTAAAATTAAATTTAACCTCTCCATTTAAATATTAATTTTAAATTTGAGTATTTATTTTTGAAATATTTTTTTTACCCAATATTTTAAAAACAAAAAATACTAGACATTTTGTTTTATTATAATTTTGACAATTTATTACGTTTATAATTTTTTTCCAATCTACTACCATTTTGAAATAACTAGAACGTTTTTTATTTCCATTTTGGCGTAGCAGACTTGTGAAAAGCAAGCCTACGAATGAGGCGGTTCAATAAAGAAATAAATAGAGCTGCATTGCAGCAATTCAGTCTATTTCGCAAGAAAGATTGTAAAACAACAAGATGAAGACTTTTCGGGAAATAGATTAGGATATTTAAAAAAAAATATCGTTTTTAGGATGGAGGCATTCCGTGATATTGCTATTAACTCCCACAAGAGCGTACAAAATGTTATTAACGGTATTGTATTTTATTGAAAAGGCGGCGTTAGGCACAGCACGTGGTAGAATCCATTACGTGTCAGAAAGGGTTTATGACTTATGTAGACGACTTAAAGGATTTTATATTTAATCGCGAATTTATTAGTCACTCTGTTGTGAGATATTTACACACGAGTGATTTATTTAATACAACTGAATTCTGATTAAAATACACCCATCGGAAATAAAGGATAAACTAATTCATAGTTGAAATTGCTTTAAAAGTGTTACTTTTACTGCATTATTCCGTTTCCCTTTGGTTTTAGAAGATACTTTTGAATGGAAGTATATGTTGTTTGATCGACACTAACTTATTTTTGGGAACTTTATTACTGTAAAAAATTGTAATTACTTGAAAACCAATAATAGAAATTGCATTACCTTTCAATCGAACAAGGCATGAATTAATATGACCAATATATACTTCTTAAGAAAATACTTGAAACATATAACGCTGAAATAGAAAGATACCTAGTTGTGCCTGTTGATAAACTGTAAGGATTTTTTGGAAATCAATAAATATTATTTTTTATGAGAAAGTATTATTACAAAATTTGATAAATTATAAGCCAGTTGTGTTACTTTCCGCAAAGCTTTTTTTTTTTGTGCTTAGGCAAAATATTAATCTACATATAGAAAAAAAATTCTCACCAAGTATGAGTTCATAATATCAATTTAAAGTTTTACCATTTAAAATGCATGTAAAAAATTTTTTTTTTTAATTTCTAATGCTTTACAATAATGCAAATCGGTTTGATGGACCGTGTGGGGAATTTCAGGCTCTTCGAAATTTTTTTGTGTACCTCGCACTGGTTCACCAGTAGGAATCGTCAAAGTACAGTTTTTGAAGTTTTTTGATCAAACCGCCAAAAGTAGGGAGAAAAAAGTCCTAACTCATAAAAAAAAGTTATCCGACCAATATTTAATAAATTTACAGCCATTTTTATACCTGAAAACGTAAGAAATTGATAAATACTAACCCATAATGTTATTTAGATTAATTTTTTTCTATTGCGTACCATTATATTTCCCTACACTAAGAACTTTTTTAGAATTATTATGATTTCTCACTCATAATGAATATAATTTTGAAGAACGTGAAATTCCCCACAAGATCCATCAAACCGATTTGCAATATTGTAAAAGGGGGCAAGCATTCGAAATTAAAAAAAAAAAAAATTACATGCATTTTAAATGGCAAAACTTTAAATTTAAATAGTATGTACTTAAAATTGATATTAAGAGCTCAAACTTGGTGAGACTTTTTTGTTTCTATGTATACGTTTGGAACTAGACCTCTTAAATAATCATTCATTATAATACTCTTCACACAGTAGTCTGTGAAAAGTATTATGAAAATGCTTCCGTCAGTCCGTCTGTCCGTCCGATGATACGTTTTTGTCCGCACGATAATTCAAAAACGAAAAAGGGGGTTAAGGGGGGTTGAAATGTTTAAAAAAATTCTAACTCAAAAACAAAAAACGATATCAATTTGAAATTTTTAGCAATAAAAATACTCTATAAGGGGACAAAGTCTATTGATTTTTAAAAAAATCTTATTAAAAATGGAGGTTGAAATTAAAAAAAACGAAAAGCTCTATAAGTGAATGAAGCCACTTAATTCTGAAAAAAATCTTAATCAAAATTGGGGGATAAGAAGAGTTAAATTATTGAAAAAAATCCTAACTTAGAAATAAAAATATGATATTAAATTGAAATCTTTAGGATTGATGCTGAAAAATCTTTAATTGTAGATAGGGGTAAAGGGAGGTCTGTTGTACTGTGAAGAGTATAATATAGAATGGTAAGCATGATATATCTTCATTCTACTTTTCATATTATATAGGCTGCCCAGCGGCAGGGGATATTATCATTACCTGTATCTGAAAAACCAATCAACGGATTTTGCTAAAAATTAGTAAACATTAGTAAAAATAGTAAACAGGTTATTATCTTTTTATCTAAAATATTTTAACAGTTCTGTCATTTATGTTTATACCAGAAGTAGATTTCGATTTTCTTATTTTAAATGGAACACTCCTATTTTAATTTCATTTTTATTTCGTTTTTATTTAATTTTTATTCCATTTTCCATTTTTATTCCATTTTCCATTTTTATTCCATTTTCCATTTTTATTCCATTATTATTCCATTTTAATTCCATTTTTATTCCATTTTTATTCTATTTTTATTCCATTTCTATTCCATTTTTATTCCATTTTTATTCCATTTTTATTCCATTTTTATTCCATTTTTATTCCATTTTTATTCCATTTTTATTCCATTTTTATTCCATTTTTATTCCACTTTTATTCCATTTCTATTCCATTTTTATTCCATTTTTATTCCATTTTTATTCCATTTTTATTCCATTTTTATTCCATTTTTATTCCATTTTTATTCCATTTTTATTCCATTTTTATTCCATTTTTATTCCATTTTTATTCCATTTTTATTCCATTTTTATTCCATTTTTATTCCATTTTTATTCCATTTTTATTCCATTTTTATTCCATTTTTATTCCATTTTCATTCCATTTTCATTCCATTTTCATTCCATTTTCATTCCATTTTCATTCCATTTTCATTCCATTTTCATTCCATTTTCATTCCATTTTCATTCCATTTTCATTCCATTTCATTTCCATTTTTATTTACTTTATGTAATACAGTGTATCGCTTAAATTGGTGATTTAAGAAAAAAATATTTCTTTTAAAAAAAAAATTACCATTGCGGGTATTAAAATAATATTTATTTGTGGTTAAAGTTGGTTAAAATTTTAAAGTTTTTTTAATTGAATTATGATGAAGGTAGTAATTAAACTATTACCTGACATTAAAAGATCTTTTATTATACAGGGTGAGAGAGAAACATGTTGAAATTTAGATTTCATATTTTATCAATTATAATTTAATTATTTCCGTTAGTTTAACGTATAGATCACATATTATGAATACTTTCATGAAGATTGTCTAAATTTAATGATCATTTGTGGTGAATGTAATAAAATTACTCAAAGAACTTGTGATACTTTTGCTGTAAGATACTCAAACAGACCTTGTCCGTCAATTTTTAATCAATATTTTTCATATCAATGATTAGCCAGTTGATGTCTTTTTCTTTGATTGCCAAGATCTCCTCACTTTACACCTCTCGATTTTTCATGTGGGGCTATATTAAAGCAAATGTCTCACTAAAGAAGATTAACAAGAAAAAGTAAAAGCATTCTATCCGATACCGTCCCAATCAATTGATGTACTACTGTACAAATACCAACGTACGAAATATAAAAATGTTTAGAACAGGATGGAAAGCAATTTGAACAATATTTAAAAGTTGTGTGTGTACGAGTTTAATTTCCCCACGCTCCCACAAATAATAGTTGTCCCAGATTAGCGCCCTGTGGAACTCCAGATGTCGCTGTGAAGGGTGAGGATCAAAATCTATTGTAAAAGACATAATTAAATCGATGGTTTAGGTAAAAAAAAAATAATCTCAACAGCGAGTGATCAAACCCTAAGCTTTCCAACTTCCTTACAAGAATATTATGATCAAAAGCCTTGATTAAAAGCCTTTGAAAAGTCCGTATATATTACATCAATTTGACCTTTCTGATCGACTACATATGATTTGTAGTGTTTTATGACACCAAGGTTTGACACAGTTGATCTCCGGCTTATGAAACCACGTTGATTAATAGAGATAAGGGGTCTTACTTGTGGCATAAGTCTCAAAAACTTTGGCAAAATTAGACAAGATGGAAATTGGTCGATAATTTTCGACATCATTATTTTTTCCTGATTTTAAAATAGGGCAAACTTTTGCCAATTTCCTACTTTCCGGAAACAAAGACTGTTAAAGAATAGTGTTAAAATTAATTTTTAACGGTTTAGCAAGTACATAGGCACAATCTCTTAAAAGTAAACTAGGAATAAGATTAGAACCTGCTCTCATTTAATTTTTATTCGGCGAAGAATTAGGTAAAATCAGGGGCAGTTTCTCCATTGGTTCTTTTATGCAGTGAGCACCCAGTTACATTTCATAAAAACACAATATTTTAAAATAAATAACATAAAAATATTAATTAAATTTTAATAATTTTGTTTTCATACGTGTTAATATCTATCGCGTTTCCGTGGCGCTCTTTTATAAGTTAGCTCGATGGAGTGAGAAGTGTTCTCGAAAGTCTTTAGCTAAAAAGAGATGTCACACGTTAACAGATTTGTAAAAGGTAGTGAAACAAACATAAAATTTCTTAAATCAGTAATGCCACAAAGTAGAGCGGGGCATACGAACTTTCCAATCATTGATATAAAACAAAGAGGAGATGCTATGACGATACTTTAAGTGTCCGCACAGTTTGACGTCCTATGTCAAACTCGAGCAAGTGGAGTTAGTTAGTTTTAGTGAAAATAAATACAGTTTTTTTTTAAATAGCATGACTTGAATAATATAAAAACATTTTCATTCAGTCAATCTTCAAATATAAAATTATTAACGTCAAATTAATCAAAATACGACTCAAAGTGCGTTTACTTGTCATATCGCAAAATAATGTTTATGTTCTCTCTCTACATTATTTTAGCTTGATGTTTTTAACCAAGTTGTCAAACTCTAAAATTCACCATTAGACAATTTTAATTGTGTTTATTTAAAAACCGTGTTTAAATAAAATAGTATGTGTGTCAATTCATTGATTGTTAACAAAACACGTCTCCAAGCTACAGGTAAAACATTTACTATTATTTTTGAAGTTATTATATATATATTATATTTTGTTTTGTTCTGTTCCAGTTTCTACAAAATAGTGATGCGTTTTATACACAACTCTTAAACAGAAAACCGCATAAATGGATACAATGTTATCGGTACGAAAACCATCAAAATTAAGCGATGACTGAATTCCATTAAGAAATGGGCTTTAAAACATCTTAGATTGCAGTTGCCAGTCAAGAAAAATCATTGTACATTGTACCAGAAGGTATTTCGAAAGTATGACAATTTTATTATAGATTTTAGTTGAACAAGGATAATTTCTTGACCCCAGTACAATTTTGTATGAATAATTGTTTAATTTTGTAAATTGTCCCTAATGCATTTGAAGTTATAGAAATATATTCTATCTACAAATGATAGAGGTACTGATAAACAGTGTCAGAGTGATGTAGCGGTGAGGATTTAATTCGAATGATGATGTCGCATGCATTAAGAAAAAAATGGAAGATAAACTCACATTACAGTTTTTTTATAGACGATATAAAAAATAAATATTGTACTTGGCCAAATTAATTTAAGAAACTAAATAGTTGTGTCTATGTTAGGTATGTACCTATATCAGAAAGACTTAATTAAATGTTTACCAATATCAGTACCTGAGAGGTAAACTGAACTATGTCGTACTATTTACAGAGGCATGTTGGAGGTCTATAACACTATGTTATAAAAAAATTGTTTTCAGAACAAAGAAATATGTTTCCAAAACCAGCAAATCATGCATATTAAAAAAAGTTTTAATAGTTTTAGTAAACAATACATAATATTGTGACAATAATTGGGGCTAACTGCATTTCTTGTCAAAATATAATTGATATATGTCAATACGGAACACAAAATTGTCCAAACAACATTCAGTCTATTAAAAAGTTGACTAGAATGACTTTTTAAGCAAAAAATATGCTGTATAAGGGGACAAAGCTTATTGATTTTGAAAAAATCTAATTAAAAATAGGGTGTTAAGATGGGTTGATATCAAAAAAAACCAAAATAAAAACTAAATACAAAAAGCGATATCAACATGAAATTTTTAGCAAATATCTAGCTCTATAAGGAGAAGAAGCCCTTTGATTTTGAAAAAAATCTGATTAAAAATAGGGGTTCTTGGGGGGGTTAAAATAAAAAAAAATCATAAATCAAAAATGAAAAATGAAAAGCGATATCAACATAAAATTTTTAGTAAAAATCAAGCTATATAAGGAGATAAGGCCTATTGATTGTGATTTAATATACTTCCTAATCCTAGAATAAATTTGATCCTTATTAGTTTTTTTAATTTTGGACAATAAATAATTTCGGCTGTATACCAAATAGGAAAATAGGTAAATCTGAGAACAAATAAATCCAACATCGAATATAGCTTAATATAAAACTCGTCTTCTACTGTATTTACAAAATTTGAAGTATATATAAAATCCCAGTTTATATTTGTTTGATAACTCTTGGTATAGACCCATAAAATTAGTTTTCTCGAAATTACAATGTTAATTAGCATTACCATTTTTTTTTAAATTAGAATTACTTTCCTGTTTTGAATAAAAATCAATGGCAAGAGCAGGATGATAAACATCTTCAGTAATTAGTTGGTGATGAAAAGAATGTCCCCTAATAATCGACCGTTCTCTCTTAATAATTCAAAGACACTATCGATTTTCGTCCGAAACATAAGGTAGGAATGAATATACATATGCTGCGTTTGAGAATCCACATCGGATGCATCTGAGATGTAAAAAATCTTTGATCACGTGATTCAGTATACGTAAATGTAATGGGACAGATGTGTCCGATGTGGATAAAAAAACGCTCGAGATGTAAAAAATTCATCCGATGTGGATTCTCAAACGCAGCAATATTACAAAACTCTAGAAGAGTAAAAATATTCAAACAATTAATAGCTTTGTTCGCGGTAAGAATCCTGAATCGAATTATTACTAATAGTAACGATTTCGCAAGCGCAGTAGTTAAAAAGCGTTCGCGGAACAAAAAGAACATAATGATTCGGGCATGCGCTCAAAGTATTAATTATGAATTCTGAATCAGTTCAGGATTGTTACCGCGAACGAAGCTAATAAGAGCCAATCCGCAACAGTAACCTTGACATGATGAAAAGGTAGTCCGATTAGTGATCTGCCTGCAGGGAGCCATGTAGCTGGATCCTTTGAAAAAAATAAAAAAATATACAATCGAAAGTATACAATTTGGAAAGCATGACAACCATGACCCTGTAAGCTTTTCAAAGAACGAGTCAAACAACCCAGACCGGCAGCAGGATAGCGGGAGGGGAGCGAGAGACGCTGCAGGAGAAACGGCAGGTAATAGCGGAAACTTTTGGCATCGACAGCGCTCATTTTATCGCGGCGCCCGACCGGATACGACGTTGAGTCACCCTCAAGTCCCCCTCGCCCGTCTCCCTCTTTTCCACCCTCTCGGGCGCTCTCGAGGTACGGTTTGCTTCCTGCGATCCTGCGCTTTGGTCCCGCTGATACATAATTACCGACTAGGCAAAGAAGCTATCGCTGAAATCTGAAGGTTAACCCTTAAAGGAGGGATGCAATTTCCTGCTGGTGGTCAAAAATAAGTGGTTACACCTTGATATCTTGACAATTTTATGGAAGATTTATATATTCTTAAAGTTAAAGTTAATTTGCATGTATATATACAACGAAGATCTGACAAATGGATATGGGATATTTTTAGGATATTTTGAAGTAAAAGTGGAAAGTAATTAATTTATTTTTATAGTTGATTCATTTTTTTTTCTCTTGGCTATTGTGTAGGTTTATTTATTTTGTTTTCTTTCTCTTCAGTTTTCATTATTTTGCCACTCCTTTCACATTTCTTTTGTTTTCTTTTAAATCTCTTATTTCCTTAGGGAAATAATACCACCTACATTTCTGATCTTTGATAGCCTGGTACAGTTCTTTTTCATTGGTTGTAGTGGGTCTTAAACCCCTCGAGGCATTTTTGCGTTAAAATCAGCACATAATACATTTTTTTGACAAGAAGTTTTAGTCTTTTTTTATAATATATCTGGATAGGAAGTAGGCAGATGTAATAGTTTTTTGTTAAATTCTTCATGTTTATCTATTTGATTCATTATTTTTTGCAGCACTGAAGTTATAGGATCGGTACTACTTTTTGTTATCAGTTGTGTTTTATTATTTGCTACTTCGACATAAGGTATACTGACCTCCATTAATGTTCAGTGCATTCTTAAAGTTCTCTCTAGATGTTCTTAGTTCACTAGTTCTTTCTGATTTGTTGTTCTGTTTCTTAAGTTCTGCAGAGCCTTTAGTGTTGCAACCTCTATAATTAGCTCCCTCCACAGTGTGTTCCACAGTGTGTATTTAGGTGCTGTGTACTTATTGGTTATTTACAATCTGGAGTTAAGTGTTTTCTTGCAAATAAGTTACAACAAAACAAACATTCAATGCAAACAAGCATTAGTTAATCTTTATCAGACTCATAATATACGTTTAAAAATGTATACAGGGTGTACCAATAAAAACTCCCAGGCCGGATATTTTGGTAAGTAATAGAGATATTTTAATTCTGTAAAAACCAGATCATAGAGCGCTAAGAGAGCTTCATTTTTAGATATAAATTAATTTTAAATAGGTCAATATGTAGATGGCGCTGCGCTCAATATTTCTTTTTCTTGTGTAGTGCATTTTGTAAAAAATGCATTTTTAAGTAGATTTTGTTCTATGAACTAATTCGATAAATCTAGCCATTTTTGATATACAGAGTGGGTTACTCGAAACAGTTTCATCCTGTTTTTCAGCATTAATCATTGGAATTTAAGAAAATGCCAAAATAGGTCGATTTTTATTACAAATTAAAAAGATTTTTACAATACAGACATCTGTCATGTGTCAACCCCCTCCCTTGCACTTCTCCAATACCTTAATTTTAAATAGATAATGTACCATGTATGGCATTGAAAAGGTAATTTAATGGGGATTCAGAAATATTTCTTTACATTGCGTTACTTAAATTTTATCGCCCTCTAACGGGATAAAAAACTACTACGTATTATATAGTGTGACATTGCTGTAGTACATCATTAAAAAGGTAATTTTATGGGGAATTTAGAAATATAACTGTTCATTGCGATACTTTTAATTGTACCCCCCTCTGTCGGGATAAAAAAACGTATTATAAAGTGTGACACCTTATTTGAAAGCAAATTTAATTACTAATTCAATGCATCACCTAATATTAATATAAATATCATCCATATTGCACTTGCAATAGTTTTTAAATTAGTCATGCATTATTTTAAACATTATTGCTAACTTTATTTTGTTGCAAGTGCAATATGGAAATATTTATAATATTGTTATGTGGTGCATTGAATTATTAATTAAATTTGCTTTTAAATGAAGTATCACATTTTATAATACGTTACACGTTTTTTTATTCCGATAGAGGGCGCTAAAATTAAAAGTATCGCAATAAACAGTCATATTTCTGACTTCCCCATAAAATTACCTTTTCAATGATGTGCAATACATGGTACACTACTTATTTAAAATTAAGGGGTTGGAGAAATGGAAGGGAGGGGGTTGACACATGACAGATGTCTATATTGTAAAAATGTGTTAAATTTTGAATAAAAATCAACCTGTTTTAGCATTTTCCAAAAATCCAATTAGCGCTCTATGATCTGGTTTTTACAGAATTAAAATATTACTTACCAAAATATCCGGCCTGGGAGTTTTTATTGGTACGTATATAAAATCATTCGTAACAAGAAAACAGAAAGAGATATCAAAATCTTTAAAAATTCAATAATAGAGGGGAGATTTTGCTATAAATACTGATACAGAAAAGTCAAAATTCCAAAATTTTGGTCAACTTTTACTAAATCAAAGTTTTCAAACTTCAAATTCGCAAAAAACTTAAAAAATGATCATTTTCGTGTTTTTGAAACCCATCCACTTGTACGTAATATATGTATTTAAAACTCTTGTTACATAATATACTAGTGCAAGTTCTAAAATATAATTTTTCGTTGAGATCACACTCTACTTTCTCTGCGGCCATTAGAAAACATGTTTTATTACTTTATGAAGTTTTTACTGGAGCCATTAAAAAAAATGTAGAGTGGGTACGGCGCACGAGGATGAACACAAAAGAAGAATAAGACAAGTGATAGCCGAACGGTTAACAATAAATTAAAAAGCTTAAAGTTTAATGAAGAGATCTCGAAGATGCTGAGAATAAACAAGACCGTATTCCAATTTAGTAAACAACAAACTAATTGTTATTTATGGCACCCAATAGTAATATTTCATATGTACCATCACGGGTGGATGTGGAAGAATCCACGTCTCAATCATACGGTGTACGAGGTGTATCATTGTTATTCTATCAAATAAGAAGTTCGGCCTTTAAGAGATAATAATAATAATAATAATAATTGGGAATTCTCCTATGGAAAGAAAATATATTAATAATGAAAAATATCGAAAATACTCTAGCAAATTTTTGTTACTTAAAAATATTTACTAGTTAGTTTAAATTGGGAAAGAAATTAAGTTATTTACGTTTTAAATCGTTTTGTTACTACCTTGATATGTTGTGACAACGTTGTAAGGTTGTTTCTTAAGGAATTAATCTATTCTGTTTAAGTATAGCATAGTAAAGTTTTAGGTCGTCAGCAAACAAGAGGCGAAAGCAGTATTTTCAAAGGAATATCGCTTATGATTATTAAAAATAATAACGGTCTTATATTTGATCCTTGTAGAAGACCTGTAGTAAGTAACTACATATGCTATGCTATGCTATGCTATAGGAATACATTCCTCGGTATTTCAGGCCGAGGTATACGCAATTTTGCAATGTGCAAAAACGAACAATGAAAGAGCTGTCGAAATCAGCATATTCAAATAATGTCAGACAGCCAAGCGGCACTTAAGGCCATATCGAGTCAGAAAGTTACGTCGATGCTAGTATGGGAATGCATCGAAGAACTAAGAACACTGGCAGACCGAAATACAGTAAAACTATTTTGGGTGCCAGGTCACCAAGGGATCGAAGACAACGAAAAGGCTGACGAACTTGCAAAAAAAAGGGTCAGAAGAAACACCGGAACCAGACACAAAACCCAGAAGTACCAAAAAGTACAGTCCGGGATTTCATAAACGACTGGATTTGGGAACAACATATCAACTATTGGGGAAGCACCCCAAAAGAGGCACATAGAAAAGCCTTCATAGGCAGACCATGTCTCAAAAGAACTGGAGAAATACTCTTTATGAATAGGAACCAGTTGAAAGTGATAACAGGGTTCATGACTAGGCACGCCCCAGTAAAGAGACACTTGAACAAAATTGGCATGTACAATGGGGAACTCATGTGCCGACTATGTCACAAGAAACCAGAAACGGCCAAACACATACTGTGCGAATGCGAAGCTCTAGATCGCAAAAGACAGGTTCTTTTTGGACAACCCCAGGTTGATTCAACAACGTATAGAACCCACTCACCCAAGGATCTATACAAACACAATAAGCTAATAGGATTCAGTGTTATTCGGAAACATAGACGAGCCCAGGAGAAAAAAACCTACATATGGATAAGACCCAACGTATTCAACACCATGAAAATGTCCAAATAATTTTTAAGAAATTGAAGTAATAATGGCAATGATAACTCTTTAGATCTTAACTTTGATATTCTTATGAAATAGGCAATTTCATTAAAAGCTTTTTGAAAATTGCATCTACCTATCCTGCCAAGTCAACAAGTATACTTGTTGAAGTTTTGACTGAAGTATAGATAGTATTTACAAAAACCTTACAGTATAATCGCTGTTTTTAAATATTGAGACATATTTTTGTTTCCATACTTCAGGGGATTAGTAACATTTTAATATCATATCATAATATCACCAGTGGTTTAACTAGAATATTTATGCAATCTGTTACGAGGAAGCTAGGAATGTTATCTAAACCAGAAGTCATTTTTTAAATTTTTTGGATGCATTTAGCATGTCAAGTTCAGATATATTATTGAGCGATATATGTATGTGTGATATTAAAGTTGACAGCATAAATTAAGGGAAAGTGAATAATTAAAATAAATCTTTTTTTTTTGTCATCTCTATTTTATTTTATAAATTAGTAAAATTCATAAATTATGTTAAAAACAGTTATTTTGTCTTAATAACCTAATTTTTTTTTTTTAAATAATCTACTGCGCGGAATCCTGATGTCAGTGATTGGTTTCTGATCGTTGTTGGAACATACCTTTAGTCTTTTCAAAGTAAGTACTTTGATGGGAAGTGTAGCCTTTTTAAAAATAGACAGTGTGCAACTTTAACACGCTATATATCAAAAACTAGTCATAAGATGGGGTTGGCTCGAGGACGACGATTTCTCCATAGTGAAAGTGCGAAGACCTTGCCTGACTTTGCCCCTTGCTGGTGGCGCTCATGGAAGAAAAATATATCAAATTTATATATCGTTAACATTGTGGCATGTTTAAAAAACATAAAGGACATTACAGGATTCCATTATAAAAGTTATACCACCACTTAATATAAAAACCAAATCAGTAGTTTCAATAAAAACATTATCCATAAACTTATTTAAATATTTAAATACGGCCTAGAACTATTTTAAAAAAAAAGCTCCTCAAGCAAAAAACTGTTCCTCCTTCTAAAAAAAAAGGTCCTGAAGCAAAAACTTTTCCTCTCCTCTACTTGAATTGTTTTTTTCTAAAAAAAAAGGTCCTCAATCCTCAAGCTAAAACTTTTCCTCCTCTACTTCTAAAAAAACAACCTCCCCAACCAAAAACTTCCCCTCTTGTCTTCTGTCGAATTTCTCATAGAAATAAAAAAAAATCCAGTTGCCGGGCCCCTCTTATACCGCTGCCGGGCCCCCATTTGAATCCGGGCCCCGGGAATTAGTCATGGCTACCCCCCACCCTTCTAGCCGGCCCTGCTAGTTGGCGAATCCGTATAATAAAAATAATTTGATCTATAAATCTGGCAACCAAGCAAGCGTTTTCTGAGAATATTGAACATTTGAATTTTTACGCAGAAGTGCATATAATCGCCATCTATCGCCAACTTAGTGCAAATTCCGTCTTAATCAAGCCGAATTCAAACCAGTTATACTTGACTTTTCCGTGCCTATGCACACACTATTTATTTACAGAATGAAGATATATAATGCTTGGCATTCTATATTATACTCTTCATTGTTAAAAAGATCCCAAATAAGCATCCGTTTTTGTGTCTAAGTTAGGAATTTTTATATTTAAACTCCCTTAATCTCCTCATTTTTAATCAGATTTACCCAACTTCAATAGGCTTCGTCCTCTTTTAGAGCTTGATTTTTGCTAAAAATTTCAATGTTCAGTTACTGTTTGTGTTATCCGTCTCAATATGTTTAAGGTGTTTATTTACTGTTTGAGGTATTCGTCTCAATATATTTAAGTGAATCGTTTACTGTTTAAGGTATTCGTCTCAATATGTTTAAGTTTTTTTTTTCCTTAAGGTTTTGGCTTTTTTAATTATATTCATTTGCCACAGATAAACTATGTTTAAGTGGTTTTCTACTGTTTTAATATATCAATATCAATATCAATAAAAGGTATTTACAAAAATATACCACATATTTCTTAGACCAAAATAAGTCGATTTAAGTAAAATTACCTTAGTACAAAGTTGCTTCGTTTGGGCTCCAGAGGGCCTTGAAGTTACAATTTTTAAATCGTTTTTCCCATATAAATTTAAAACGGCATATGCGATTTTGCTGAAATTTGGTATATTGGTAGAGTTTTATGTGGCAAAAAAATGGTGTTAAAATTTTGTCCGATAATAATACATAGGCGTAGAACTTGATTTTTTAAATAATTGCACCTTTAAAAATTCTACGCCAATGGAAGAAAAGGAGTTTAAGTATGAAATTTAGATTGCGCAACTTATTTACTTTAAAAAAGGTACTCTTGATAAGACTCGATTACTCTCATGGTTTTCGCTAAATTTCTGTTTTAATAATTTAAAGTGTATAGGTTTCACAAAAATATTTATTTACAACATAATCAAAATAGAGATTTTACAAAAATTGTTCAAAATGTTCACCATTTTCACGCATACAAAGATTTATACGTCGTAGAAAATTAAAATGTATCCTTTCCATAACTTCTTCATCACCTCTAAGATTGTTTATTGCATCTTGAATACGTTGCCAGAGTTGTTACTCATTTTCTACAGGTTCCCTGTAAACTGTGGATTTCAGATGTCCCCA
This sequence comes from Psylliodes chrysocephalus, assembly GCA_927349885.1. Classification (NCBI taxonomy): domain Eukaryota; kingdom Metazoa; phylum Arthropoda; class Insecta; order Coleoptera; family Chrysomelidae; genus Psylliodes; species Psylliodes chrysocephalus. Next base: position 56,356,269 of record OV651819.1, read on the forward strand.
TAAAAAGTAATCCATCGGTGTTAGGTCTGGGGAACGTGGTGGCCAGTTTACAGGTGCGTCATTGCCTCTACCTATCCATTTGTGTGGATATTGTTCATTCAAGTGGTTTCTAACATTTAAAGAAAAATGTGGTGGAGCTCCATCTTGCATAAACCACATGTCTCTCCGAAGTTGGAGAGGTAAATCTTCTAACAATTCTGGCAACGTATTTTGTAGAAAATCCAAATAATTTTCTCCAGTTAATCTTCGTGGAAGTATGACAGGACCAACAATGAAATTACCAATTATTCCAGCCCACACATTAATTTTGATTTCGTGCTGAAAATGGTTTACCTTTATTGCATGCGGATTTTCAACGGCATAAACATGTTCATTATGGGTATTAGTTATAGCTCTTCTTGTAAAACCCGCTTCATCGGTAAAGAGAACCTTCTTGACAAAGTTTGGATCTCTTTCTCTTTGCATATTAACAAATCGACAAAAACCCAAACGAATTTGAGGATCATGGACTAATAATTCTTGTACTGGCTTCTTATAGTATGGGTATAGCAATTGTTCTCTAAGCACTTTATGAACGACATCTTTACTTACTCCTAGTTCCCTTCCAATTCGTCTGGTGCTTAATTCTGGATCTTCTTCAACACGTTCTAAAATGTCTTCTTCAACTTCACGAATCCTTACAAAACGTTCTCTTCCATTATCAACAGTGTTGGGAGCAAAGGAACCGGTCTCCCGAAGACGTCTCTCAACAGCAGCAAAAGTTGGGTGGCTAGGTACACGACGATTTGGAAACCTTTCAGGGTACACCCTGACACTTTCTCGAGCATTTCCTTTACAAAATCGTAATGTCAGTAACATATCGGTATATTCTGCATTGGTATATTGTACAGCCATATTAATAAACCACGCATTTGTTTTTTTAATTATTGAGTCAGAGAGAACACTTTCAATCGTTAACAAGAGATTAGGTGTTAAAACTTGACAATATTTTTATTTAGATGAAACTATGGAAACCAACAATAAATGTTTTTGTATACGTATTGCAGGTAAATAATTAATATTCCTCAAAAAATCGTACATGGCAAGAATCGAGTATTTTTGTTAAAAGTCTCGATTAGAGGTGTTGAAGAAGATATGAAAAAAGTACATTTTTATGTTTTTCATCGTATAAAATTTTGTCCGATAATAATACATAGGCATAGAACTTAATTAGTAAATGAGTTGCGCAATGTAAATTTCATACTCAAACTCATTTTCTTCCATTGGCGTAGAATTTTTAAAGGTGCAATTATTTAAAAAATCAAGTTCTACGCCTATGTATTATTATCGAACAAAATTTTAATACCATTTTTTTGCCACATAAAACTCTACCAATATACCAAATTTCAGCAAAATCGCATATGCCGTTTTAAATTTATATGGGAAAAACGATTTAAAAATTGTAAATTCAATGCCCTCTGGAGCCCAAACGAAGCAACTTTATACTAAGGTAATTTTACTTAAATCGACTTATTTTGGTCTAAGGAATATGTGGTATGTTTTTGTAAAGACCTTTTACAGACACCCTGTATTTATGGGGTTCACTTACTGTTTGATGAATTTGTCTCAATAAATTCAAGTGGTTCATTCGCTGTTTGAGGTATTCGCCTCAATATGTTTCGTTTCTTTTTTAATATTTCAACCCCCATTTTCCAATTTTGATTCATATTTTTTTCCGAATCAATAGGCTTCATCATCTTATAGAGTTTGATTTTTAATAAAAACTTGATGTTAATATCGCTTTTCGTTTTTGATTTATTTCAACCCCACAATTTTATTAAAATTTCTTCAAAATCAATAGTTTTTGTGTCCATATAGAGCTCAATTTTTGCTAAAAATTTCATGTTCATATAGCTTTTCGATTTTAATTTGATTTTTTTTATTTTAAACCCCTAAAGTCACCATTTTTATTCAGATTTTCTTCAAAATTATTAGGCTTCTTCTTTACTGCTTCTCCCCTTATAGAGCTTGATTTTTTCTAAAAATTTCATATTAATAACACATTTCATTTGTGATTTTTATATATTTTTTTAATTTCAACCCCCTTTAAAACCCATTTTTATGTATATGCTTCATCCCCTTATAGAGCTCGATTTTCCTGAAAATTTTAAGTTGATATCATTTTTCGTTTTTGACGTCGTGTAGACATTTTTAAAAGTTGTTTAAAATTTGATGAGAAGAATTCTGGTAAAAACTTTTTTAAATTTAAATCAATATTAAAAATACTGGTTTCTCGAAAGTAAACCTTATAATACTTTTCACATACCACTGTGTGAAAGGTATTCGTTAATTTTTATTTAAATCAAAAAATCATTCATACTGATTTAATTAAATTCGCATTAGGTATTCGAGTGGCCAGACGCGCGATGTCCGTCAAGATTATAAAATCATTTTTAAAAATCTTGTAAATCATTGCCGCGGAAGGGGCAAAAAAGAAATCGAATCGACGATATCTAGGGTAGAATGGTAATTAACAGCTGGCTATAAATAAGTTTTCATGTATATCTGATGACCACGTGCAGGCTTCCTTCCTATTAAAAGCCACCCTGAAAACGGTTTACGGATTTTTTATGCACAAAACCACCTGCCCTTTCTGAATTGAACAGAACGCGAACACCTTCGGATTTTAGTAGTTCGCTATCGATTGCGAGACAATAATTATATATGTTCTGTTTTTCTTCTTTTCGTTTTTTCTCTTTCTGCGAATGGATACGAGGCAGGGACCTCAGAATCTCTGGCCTCAAATTTTCTAAATTTTCAAATTTTTCTATAGTGTGTGCCATAAAGTTGAATCCATATGGGAATTTTATTACAATTGCAAAAAACGTAGCGTCGTAGACCAATCACCTCTGCTTATTTAAAAACTTAAAACAGCCCATATCAAAGTTGGCTACTGACATTAGTTATCTGTCCAAACCGCAATTTTTTTAAAAAATCGGTATGTTGACCATAAATGTTAGAAACAAGTTGAGTTGGCTCTCGTTTCAAAATGAAAGTTGTCAGGCAGTCAGTGTCAGTTGTCAGTTCGAGGAAAACTCAAAATGCAAAATGGCCGTTAAAATTTGTTTGTATTTGATTCACCTAGACAGATTTCCACTACCTTCCATATTTAATCATCTTTTCAAAAGATGAGAAGATAGTGACGAACAATAAATCACTAACAGATATTGGTAGTAATGCAATATATGCAGGGTCAATGCTAAATTTATTCTTTTTTAACTGTGTCTAGAAATCATTAAAATAAACAACTTTTTCAAAAAATGTATCCAATAACGGTCCTGTAAATATGTGGTTAAAGTTTTCATCATTCACTGATAAGTACTAAAACACAAGGTATCATTGTTAATTCTGTACAAAATCGATGAAGCACTTTGATGCATATGCATATTGAAGAGACTCGTTATAAATATTATTTTTAAGTTTATTATTATCATATAAATACTCTACCCGCGTAAATTACATGTAAATTACAATGACCGGTAAAGAGTGTGATTCAAGATAAAAACCTAAAAAAAGGTAAAAAAGATAAAACCAAAAGAAACTTCTCATTCAATTTTCATACAGGAGTCGAGGCCCGGTTTTAGATTTTTTAATTATTTACCTTTCTTATTTTTGAGTTTTTTTAAGTTATTTGAGAGGACATTTATTTTAATGACTTCTATACATAGTTAAAAAAGTGTTAATTTAGGATTTATCTTGTATATAACACATAAAATATTCGGTAGCCTCTTTAAGGACGACCAAAAAATTATAGTCCAATCAAATTAAACTTTGAGAAAAAAAAAATTGTTAACAAAACTTTGATAAGTGTAAATGATAAAGGGGCTTATAATAAATGAAAAAACAATAAATGCAACCTGGGGGGGGATTAAATTAAAGTTTTAGGAGGTTGAAGTAAAGTTTTAGGGGGTTGAAAAGAGGTGAAAAATGATATAATCCCGATTTTCGGCAAAAGTTGACATCAAAAACAAAAATGAATAATGCAATAGTTGTAGACCAAGCAAAAATCTACAGCTTTTGTAAAGGTCATTTTTAACATAACCTCCAAATTTTCGATAAAAATGCAAAAGTTCTTCCAATTTTTCTTAAAGCGGTGAATTTTTTTTTTTTTTTTAATATGACTGGAAAGCTCACAAAATACTAAATCGACCTGTTTTCGCCTTTTATCCAAATATTTTATCCTGCGTCTATAGCGAATTAGTTCCAGTTAAAGTCCCCACCCTGTATACAAAAATGAGAATTCTGGTCAAAAAAATAAAAACAGTTGCTTCTATATATATATATCAGTTTTTTTTTTTTTAAATGAAACAAATTATATCAATAATTAAGGAATACTTCATTGTTGCCATTGTCATTTTTTGTTTTTATCCATTTTTGAGCATGTTTTTTAATGGTGACTATATTTTTTTTTATTTTATCAAAAACTACATGTCAAAACTAAAAAATAAGTACCCGAAGAATTTTGTAAGATAGGTAATTTTTCACCATAGAATCTTTTCTTAAGTGTTTTTGCCAGAAAAAAATTAATATCTTCAAATTTTTTTAAATTTTTAATTAAAAAAATGTTTTGCTTATGTAAGATATACAAAGGTATAATTTCACCAAATTTCATCAAAATTAAATGATTTTTAGAATAAGAAAAAATAAAAAACGAACAAAAAAATATGAGCGAACTTCTGCAATTTTATCGAAAATTTTGAGGTTATGTTAAAAAGTCACTTCTACAAAAGCTATATATTTGGGCTTGGTCTACAACTTTTGCATTATGCTATTCACTCGTTACATAAAATAAAGCATTTTGTAACGTGTTACATATAATATTTTTGCTTAATTTTGACTAGATTATTTATAAAATTGTGTTTTTTTTGTTACTGACATCTAGGAAATCAATATTACTACTTTTTTGTATTGTTAGTTGCATATGATTAACTTTATTATCTTATTGACAAATAAAAAATCATCTTCAACGACTTATTGTAGTGTGTCTATATTACTTGTTAAAGTTATTAAGATTTCAAGAAAGTTGGCTATTTTGACGTGTATTGTTTTAATTATTTTGTGCTGATTTAGAATGGAAAATAAGGACCAAAATAATATTGTTACTAGGTTGTAAGTTTAACCAAATGTATATTATTGATTTTAAAATCAAAAAAGATGTATTTTTCTTTTCTTTTCGCAAACTAATGATATAATGAATTTTTCGAAACCAGTTTCATAATGTGCAATTGGTTGCGTAAAATAGATCATTTTGACACTTGCTGCGATCACAAAAAAGTCTCTTTATATGTCAAAACCAGTGAAAGCGTGTCCCGCCAGCAAGACATCCTAGAAGTTTGTTAAGAGAAGGCTGACAAGACGAAAATGTAATTATTTGTTGTAAAGCGACCACTACGGGGTCGCTGAAAATTTTAAGGCGACCCCTAAGGGGTCGCTGAAAATTATAAAGCGACCACTACGGAGTCGCTGACTAATTTTTCACAAAAATTACTTTTTTATATAATAAAAATTATAACTTTAAAAATTTCCAATTTTTTTATAAAAATCCAAATTTTCTTGTATTTGGAGGGGTTTTGGGGAAATCACCATATAACAATTTTTTCTTAAAATAATTCACTTAATAACATGCCAACATTTTTTTTCAAAATTCCAAACAAATTTATTTATTTTTTAATTAAACAAGGGAGGAAAAGAGGGGAATAAAGCCTGGAAAGATCGAAATTGTTATAGTGTACCTTTATTAACTATATTTTATTTTTTTATTTTTTTAAAATAAAATATAAAACAATGTATAAAAGGGGGGATATGGGGGGAAACAAAAATCTCTATCAAAAATACTTTAATTATTTTTTCATACTTTTTAAAATTTTTAATAAAATTATTATTTTTTAATTTTCGGGGAACAGAGGGGCAACGTCATATATCTTTAAATTCTCAGAATTCAATATCCTATAAACTGTGTGAATTTTGTTACATTCAAAAATATCAAGTTTACTCTTGAAAGGTTTTTGAAAAGGGGGAGGGATGTAGTGAACACCCTCAACACTCTTAGATTTGAATCTCAAACACCTTACCAAAAGGATTTTATCTGAAATTAATTTTTAGATTACTCTTGTTTTCAAAAAAGTGGGGAGGGGAGAACATTTTGGTACCAAAACATTCGACTTTTGGTCCCATAAAGTACCCACACTAATATTTCTTTAATTTTATTCTTATAGACTTTTAAAAAAAGTAAGGGAGATGCAATGAATCTCAAAAACCTTCCCTTGTGGTTTTATTAACTATTCGAACAATAATATCCCACAATTTTTGTTTTGAGTCCACTCTTGATGGTTTTTTGAAGGGTGGGAAGGGGGCGAGACGGGTCTGACTCGACTCGACCTTTGGTCCCATACATCATACGCAAAATATAAATGTGAAATTTTCATTTTGAGGTTACTCTTGAGGCTTTCAAAAAAGGAGGAGAGGGGGAAGGTAGTACCAAGCGCCCTAATACATTTGACCTCTGCTGATACTACGTCATAAAATATATATCGAAAATAATTATAAAAAAATAAAAAAACAGACCCCCTTAAAAATTTTTTTTCTTATTTTTTGAATATCTATACAACGTGTATCTCAAAATATCAAATTTCCGAGAAAAATGTTTCATCCCCTCCACACACTTTATGGAGGGGGTTAATAACTTGACCTTTGGCCAATCACAATGACCTCTTCCGATGAACATTTACCCAATTTAATCGCATTTTGGTCATTGCCCATCATAAAAACAAAAATTTCGAATTTTAAAAAAGTAATGAAATTAATTTCCGTCGTTAACCGATTTTTTCCAATACAACCGTGACAAAAATCAAAAAAATATTTCAAAATTTTCTATTGAGGGTTTTTTTGAAGAGGAGGAAAGTGGTGGGGGGAAGTGGACTCCATCAAAAAATTTAACACACACCAGAGGAGCACCACACGAGATTAGAATTTTGAATTTTTTTTTAAGTTTTTTTTAAACCCTCTTAAAAAAGTAGGCGGGGGAAGGACAGCACCAATTTTTTTGGGGGGCTTGACATCCTCTAAACAGCCACATATACAAATTAAAAATCCAAGGTTTTTCTTACGGCAAAAATTTTTGTTTACATAGGTACTGTAGTAAGAATTTTTTTTTTTGATTTGCAAGTTTTTTTTTCAACACCCCCCCGAAACAAGTAGGGGGCGGCAAAAGAAACATAAGAGTTTCAAAAGTCTTATATTTTTTTTTTATCCATCCGTATACTTTTTATCACGTTTTGTCCCATAAAAAACGCAGCTCATGTTCGCTATAGGTGTAGGGAGGAGGTGAAGTGTATTTTTTTTATAACTTTCCATTCTACCTCCATCTAGAGATGACTTATATTGACATCCGGGACAATTTTTTTGCTTATGTATGTTCACTTTAGACGGTAAGGATTAGAAAAAGTAATTATATTTATCAGGTTTTATTAAAAATATGTAACTAACAAAAATGTGTCTGTCAAACTAACAGAATATTAGATTGATCAATTAGAGATCTTATTATTGTTATCACCACATACATTTTTACTATCAAAATGTTTGAAGTGTAGTATAGCCTAATTATCGCCAATACTTCATAAACCTGAAAATTCATTGTATTTCTCATCGTCTTTCGTTCAAAATCAAATTGTTTCTCGTTTCTTTTATGCCACGAATTTATCCAGTTTCGATAAGGTGAAAATTAACAAATTATCATCTTTTAAATTATAAAAAGTCATATTTTCAATTATTATGTTTTGTATTTTTTAACTCACTGATCTTATTCAAATAATTTATAGACATGTTATTAACATCCATAACCCTCTGCATCATCCCACATGAAATTATTTACAAATCATCAGATACGAATATGCTTGTTAATAACATCCGTATTAATATGACATTAGACAAACCGATAGGGTAGCTTCGACACGGATTAATGAACATCTAATGTACTGATACGATATAAAATGTAAACATGGGGTGGCCTCACCATATGCGCCGACAATGGACACGCGCCAGGTCAAAGTCGGTGTCCCGCAGGGTTCTATTATAACGCAATTTCGGGCTTTGTGTCCCATTGACGACCTTTTCGATTCGGTGCACCGCAATGGGAGTTTAGTGGATTTGTTTTGGTTGATGTGAATGGTCTTTGGGATAATCCATTGTAGTAGTTAAGTTGTTACTGATGCTGCACAGTTTGATGTATTTTCGGAAGATTCATTGGGAAAGAGACAGTGTGCATGTTTATTTTTAAAATTTATCTACTATTAAGCGAGTTTATTTTCTACAGTCAATATTGTACAAGTAAAAAAAATGTACTGCTTAAATACATATAAAAATTTGAAAGTTTATTTGCTAATTCATTTACTCCATCCTAATAGCCTCTTTACAATATACATATAGGGTAGCGAAAATGTCTGGAAATAAGATATTTTCTTTGAAATGAATAAATATATACTTAATTAGGAAACTGTAGGGTGATTGTATTCCGCACTTTTAAAGGACGTGTCAAATTTATGTGATGTCAGCGTGTTGCTAGCTAGCATTTTTTTAAATGGCAACGTAGGTCAAGCGATATAGCAGAAAAAACTTATTTTTTTTTCTGTTTTCCAAAATACTAAACAAATACCACATTATTAATGTTATACAAGAAAAAATTACCAAAGACATGATACATACAGGGTAGCTGTTAAAGATGGAACCAAACCTATAGTGCTTAAACGGTTCAACATACAAAACCCAAAATTTCAGAATTTCAACTAAATATATTTGCGCATATTATAGCGCAAAAATTATTTTTTTATAATTACAAAATTTTAAGCATGGCCGCCATCTTGATTTTTTTAAATAGCAACATAGGTCATGTGATATATCATTTGAAAGGGTTTAACACCCTGATTACAAAAATGTATCACACATGGGGTGTAAACAGAAATTGGCTACCTCTTTGTGCGGGCGTTTTCTTTCTCCATACTCAACCATCATGAGTATTTCAATTCTTTCATTTTTGGTCAATTGATTCATTATTACTGATTACTTGGAAATGATTCAATTTAACAAATTATTTTACTATTCGACACCTGTATCTTGCAACTTAATCAACAATAAATGTTATTGTTATAATATTTGACGTCTTGTGTCAAATGCACAGCCTCCTACGCTCCCTATTAATAATATCCTTTCTGTTGTGTTTACACCGCATGTGTGATACATTTTTGTAATCAGGGTGTTAAACCCATTCAAATGGTATATCACATGACCTATCTTGCTATTTAAAAAAATCAAGATGGCGGCCATGCTTAAAATTTTGTATTCATAAAAAAAATAATTTTTGGGCTAAAATATGCGCAAATATATTTAGTTAAAATTCTGAAATTTTGGGTTTTGTGTGTTGAATCGTTTAAGCCCTATAGGTTTGGTTCCATCTTTAACAGCTACCCTGTATATTTGTTAAACAGTTACACTAATTTACAAAAATTATAACTAAAACAAAGAAGAAGAAAATGCAATTTTTTCACAACAAATGCTCAAATTTTTGGCCATTCATTTCTCGGCAATAATTAATTTATCTTGGAAGCTCTGAATAGAATTGTTGATCATTTCTGGAGAAATTGCCTGCATTTCAAGTCGTATGCGATCAATTATATTAAAAAAGGAAAATAATTCCAACTCAAATGCGACCAAAACGTAAAATAAAATAAATACAAGTATTAGAAATTAAAAATTAAAAAAAAACCCGACTTCAAGAACGTGCAGATGCCATCACCACATCTTAACCAAATTTATATGGGACCACCCCTGAGGTACCCCCTTACTAGCAAAAAAAATAATCATATAAATCGGACAAGGTGGTAGCATTATCGCTAAACATACATAAAAAAATGAAGAATTGGAGGATTTTCTCATGGACCCAATTATTAGATTTTGAAAAAAATTATATGGGACCATCCCTGAAGTACACCCTTTCCAACAAAAATTATTGAAATCGGACACCGTGTTAAAGAATTATCGCTGAACATACATAAAAAAAATATCGCGACGAACTGAGAACCTCCTTCTTTATTGAAGTCGGTTAAAAAGGCAAAGCTGTATGTCACATAAAATAAGAGCGATCATTATCCCTTCGAAAAACAATTACTTCTTTGACTAATACCGCAACAGGTATTGAATTATATCCAAAGGAAAATAGCAGAGATAGAAATTTAATTTCAACACTTTTACACTCTTAGGGATGCAAGAAAAGCATCGATACTTTGAAAGTATTTTTGATTCTGAATAGGTATCTATACTTAGTATCAAAATTTGTTCTAGCAGTTTTTAACACCGGCAATCAGCATTCTGCAAACTGCAAACCAACAACATTCGATATCTATCTATGAACGCCATCCTACAAACTTTATACAGTATAATACTGACGATTTTCCTGCACTGCCAACCAGAGAACCCAGACCAATGCCAAGCTCAAGCAAAACTTCTACGATCCCCAGAATGGATAGCCCAAGACAAATGACTCAGGGAACAGTCTCGGCCGATGTCACTTCCTTGAACGAAGCCTTTGCAGAATTAAACAGTCTAGTCAACATAGGTGAGCTTGCTAGAGCGGTAAGACAACTTAACGTACTTATCAGACAATGTAAAAACGGACAAGAACTAATCGAGACTTACAACAATTTCATGTCAAACGTAGACAACAACTTCAATTTGAGAAATTAAGAACTACACAATCACAAAGACACACTCAAAATTTGTTTTTACAATGCAAATGGGATGCGCAACAAAACATCGATTGTTCGCAGTTTCATTCTCAAACATAAATTTGACATCATCCTCATCACAGAGACACACTACTTACAGACACACACATTCAAAGTAACGGGGTATGATGTCTTAAGACAAGACCAACCAAATTAGGCATGGGGCGGGGTAGCACTATTAATTAAAAGAGAGTTACGTTACGCTAGATTACCTAACTTAAACATTAATCAAGAACATATTATTGCTAAAATTAATAACATCATTTTTGTAGGTTTATATAATCCTCCCAAAAACACTTTCAAAAAAAGAGAAATTACCACCATCATGGCATTGGAAAATAAAGTTCTAATGTTCGGGGATCTCAACAGTAAACATCAGCATTGGGATGCAAATTGCATCGTATCAAACACAAGTGGAAGAATACTGAATGAATTCGCCGAGAGTGAAGACTGCGTCATTCACTATCCAGAGGAGCCGACGTACTTCCCGTTCAATGGAAGAACGCCAAGCACACTCGACATAGCTATGATAAAAAACATACCAAACGTTGACAACGTAGTGACTATTACCACAATGACATCAGACCATGACCCTGTATACATGGAAATAAAATCAACCAGTGCTATTACCAGGATACAGGGTCAGTTCTACGACTACAAAAACACGAACTGGCACAGCTACAGAACTATACTTGACGCAAACATAGTAATAAACAAAAACATTACTGATAATGACACACTAGACAATGAATTCGTAAAACTAACTGACGCCATCAAAATAGCAAGAAACAGGACAATCAAATTAATTAAATACAAATCACATAAAGAAAACCTACCCCAAGACATTACGGACTTAATCACATACAAAAACAATGTACGTAAACGATGGCAATCCTACAGATAAGCCGCAGACAGGGTTTTGCTCCTAGAACTTGGCAAAGACATCAATTCCAGAATCAATAACGTCAAAAACGCCAAATGGAGAGAAACCCTGGAAGCGGTTAACGTACGTGACAATTCGGTGTGGAAGTTTTTGAGAAGGTTCAAAAAACCGTACTCTGAACTTCCAGCACTGAATCACAACAACACAGTGTGCTTGACGGACAATCAAAAAGGCAGCGCTCTCGGCGAATTCTTTCAGAATAATTTTACTAATCCACAAATAAATAATATCAAACAAACACAAATAGAAAGTACCTGTAGAGATATACAGGAAATGAGAACTCAACCAGTACCCCCAGAAAATCTTACCTCCCTTAAGGAGGTAGCAGACATCATAAGGAGATCCCCGAACAAAAGAGCCCCAGGACCAGATCAAATTCCAAATATATTGCTCAAAAACATGTCAAAAAAGGCCATAGTACAACTGCAGTACCTTATAAACGCAACTATGAAATTGCAACACTACCCAGTATCGCAAAAAATTGCTAACATTATTCCCATTCTTAAAAGTGGGAAAAATAAGAAACAAATAGAAAGCTACCGCCCCATATCCTTATTTAACGGAATCTCCAAAATTATCGACCGAATATTACTAAAACGACTACAGACTTACGAATTAGACAAAACAATAATTCCGTCAGAACAGTACGGTTTCAGAGCCGGACATAGCACGGTGGCACAAATCATTAGAATTGAACATCACGCTAAGAAAGCTAAGAAAGCATACAAAATGCAAACAGTTCTTGTGGCACTCGATGCTGCGAAGGCGTTTGACACCGTCTGGACTGACGGATTGATACACAAAATGTTTGAGAATGACTACCCTGTTTTTATTGTAAAAACAATGCAAACTTACCTACAAAACAGACAATTCTACATACACATCAAAGAAACATGTTACGGACCATACACAGCGCAAGCGGGGGTACCTCAGGGCTCAGTTACTGGCGCCCCACCTGTATACCATCATGACCCATGATATGCCAATGGGACAGAATGGTATACAGACGGCCCTATACGCCGACGACACTTGTATATATAAAACATCACATTCAGCAGAAATAGCGCTCAGAAGGCTGGACATTCACGTCAACAGATTGCTAGTCCCCTATCTCAATGAAAACAAGATTAAAATTAATTCATCAAAAACAGAAAGCTTATTGCTAACAAAAAGAGTCACAGATAACATCAAAACAAAGCTAAAAGTGGAAGAACAAACAATAGAGACAACAAATAAAATGAAATATCTTGGATTCATTTTAGATAGGGGGCTGACATTCAAAAATCACATCACCGACAGAGTTGGCAAAACAACAGGGGCAATAAAGACCATATACCCCATGTTGCATAAAAATAGTGGAGTAACCACGCAAAACAAGCTGTTATTATACAGGCAAGTCCTAAGACCAATTTTAACGTATGGCAAATACACACTATGCAAAATTACAAATCACACAAAACAAGTGTCTTCGGCTAGCGCTGGGGTGCAACCGTTATGCAAGAATCACAGACATTCACGAGCAAGCATCCATGGAACCAATCAAAGAATTCATACTCAGAACTTCAGAGAAATTTTATAAACAATGTCTTCCTTCTGCACTCAAGGAAGACATACTCAGTATTCACCAAGGGGACGGTGTAACCAGGTTACATGGGTGCTTGCATCAAAATTTGACAATCTACAGACGAGACGTGGAATGAGCGCTGCTACTAACACACTCACAGCAGCGAGCATTTCACTGAAAAGCAGGGTTGCTAACCGGTCTTTACCGATTTACTCTCAAAAACTTTTCCGGATTACTCACAATTACTCACAACTTCAAAATATTAATATTACTAGTTTTTTTATATAAATCTTATATTTTGTACTCTTGCACTTTGGTTTGAATTTATTTTACTACTCTGCAATGTTGCCAAACATTAAAAGATAAATTTTCAGAATATACAAGAGTCAAAACAGATGCACCTTTTTTCTGTGCATTCACTATTTTAATAACAAAGTAATATACAGGTTGATTCATAACTATTGGGACATAGGCTAAGGCAGGTTATTTGGACAAAAATATGGCGATAGGACCAAATATACCTTAATAAAATATTGCTGTGGAATTTGTTTTTTTCTGATGTCACTGTATATTTATGAATTGATATCAAAATTGGCACAAAGGCATATTTTTCGACAAGGAATAATCTTTTATGCATTATTTCATATTTTGTTACAGGAGGCGCCACGTGAATGAATCCTGATGATGAAATTAATTGGTAACTTTTTTTACGAAACTTTTTAGTATTTTTGATTAGAAAATTTTACCTATTTTCGAGAAAAACGCAGTTGAACAACTCACAAAATATTTCATTTATGAAAAGTTTGCTTTGCAGTGTCAAATAATTTGCTGTTAGATTATAGTTTATTATTATTATTATTATTACTATTATTATTATTTAACGCCCTGTATCTTATTCCACAGCAATATTTTATTAAGGTATATTTGGCCCTATCGCCATATTTTGATACAAATAACCTGTCCTTAGCCTATGTCCCAATAGTTATGAATCACCCTGTATATAAAACATCTTTGTCATCAGCTGAACAAAAAACACAGATAAAAAGGATTGGAGAATCAGAGTAGCTTCTTTATTAACGGACCAAATCATAATAAATCATTAATTCTAATACTTAAAAAAAAATCTACTAATAAAAAAATATACTTTTAAAATGAACAAAAAAAAAAAGATTTAATCGACGGTTGGGACAGTCCCAATGGGACTATCACTATCGAAACGACACCTAGTGTTGTAAAATATCAAAATTACTTTTACTCTATTACATTTACCAAGCAATAGAGGACGTTGCAATTTTAAAACTATAAAATTGTAATGACTGCTAAAAGTGCTAGGGGGGTAAAATAAGGCTTATATTGGGGTCTATTCTGTAACAATTCCTTTATATTTAACGGCCTTTAAAAATATTGGCGGTCTTTAAAAATATGTTCGTATTCGTTAATTTACTTCTGTCATTATTTAAACAGAATTCTTTAAGATAGTCCTCTAATGTATTTTAAAGATCCGTTTAAATAATGACAGTAGTAAAGAAGAAAATATTTTTAAAGGCCGTTAAATATAAAGGAATTGTTACAGAATAGACCCCATTAAAATTTTTAAAAAGAACACGATTTTAATAAATTATCCGATCAGGATTTTACCTAACTACCATGAATATACCCACGCTGACTTCCCGATTACTCACATATTACTCACAATTGCCCTTTACTCACAAAATTACTCACAGACTAGTAAATTACTCACAAATGTGAGGAATTACTCACAGATTGGCAACCCTGCTGAAAAGCCAAAATACTACGACCACTAGCTAACAACTTTGGTCGGACGGAAGACTGCACGGTGACGTCACGGACTGGACTGAAATTGCGGCTCGCCTCGATTTTGGTACAAGAAGCTAATGAAACCGTGCAGAATCGTAATTTGGCGATTCTCACATTAACGGACAGTGACACACACTCATACAATGACAACCCTGTTTTTTTGCAAGTAGTTTTTCAGGGAAGACAAAGACAAAATTAAATTCACACAAAACTATCGACGTACATTTCCATTACCGATTTAGTCAACCAAAATTGTTTCATAATGTTTTACTAAAACAAGGAGGTAACACGATACTACCATAATACAAATACAACTAGGCAAGAATAAAGGTTATGACATCGACCAGGACCTATCCCAATGGGTCAATTTGGATTGAGGCTTCCAGGATGGGAATCTCAGAAGCAAATTCAAATATATTATTTTTACTTAAGTTGTATATCTATATGTTGTATATCTATATCTATATATGTTGTATGTATTATATATCTATATATAAATAAAGATTTTTAAAAGGAAAAAAAAAGGAGTATTTATAGGATAATACTTCTATCACCCTATTCAATCAATATTAGTATTTGGATTCGTTCTCTTTCTAATAGGTTTGCCATTATTCTTAATTTACTTTAAAACATTGTAGATATCAAATAATATTAAGACTTATTTAAATCTGGTACTTTATTACTATGTGTTATATAATTTAAGATCATCAACAAACATTAATCTATTGTAGTTTAAAAAGTCACACAAATCGTTAATATCGATTTAAAACAATAAAGGTCCTAAATTGGATCCTTGAGGGACGCCGCTAGTTACAAAATAGATTTCTGAGTAAAGTCATTGTAAAGTCATAAGATTAAATAAGCTTCAGATACGTATCATTAGTTCTTAAATGATATAACTTTTCAAGTAAAATTTTGTGACCTATTTTATTAAGGGAGTTGACTATAAGTTACTGTTACTTGATTTATGATTCATTAATTTATGTTGATGTACCAAAATAATATTGTCTGCTGACCGGTAAATATCTTTGCTTTTGCAAAATTGTTTGAAATTGAAATAGTTACGTAGTTAATAATAGAAGTGCTGTATTGTAATTTGTAAATAAAACTAAACTATATTGAAAATTGTTTAAAATTGATGCAATAATGTTTTGACGAAATTCTTTTACACAAACAAATATATTATATTAGAACCTAAGGTAAATTTATTTTTCTATTTATTACTAGCATTATAATCTCGGTTTCGTCATTGATTCGCATCTTTCATCTAAAATATTTTGAAGAAGGGTATTCAACTCCTTAATACCTTGTGATTGGATCTCTCATACCTTATAGCTTAAAGCACAGGCTTAGAAACGACCCTACATCTTATATTGCACCGTAGTTAATCTTCGCGGTTTCCTCTTAAGAACTAATAACGTTCAGATTTTTCCAACCATTGTTTTGGACAGTACTTTTATTAGTCTAGTGATAAACACTTTTTAGTTATTCCAGTGGTAATGATAGTTCGCACCTCAGAACAAGAAGTTACTACCATACCCTCATTGAGAGCCACTGGAGTATCATTTACTGCTTGGTTGAGGGTTTCAACTTACATCTAGGCACTCCTTACTAGTGCCCAAAAGTGTTCCCAATGATTTTCCCACACCCATAATTGGGATCACTTGTTTCGACGATCTTTCTGTTCTTATTTCTACCTACTAAATGGTGCTCCATAGCTAATTTAACACCCTTGGACTCACTTGTAGTGGTTTCAATTATATCATCACATTTCTGGTTTAACGCATCCCTACATTGGTCATTTTCTTACCCCAATAACTTGCCAGTAACTTCTGCCAACTTCACGTTATGGATATAGTTGAATCCTTTGAATTGGACTTTCCTAGTTCCATTACTTAGAGAATAATCACAATTTTCCCCGTCTTATCTAATTAAAAATGTTTACTTAAAATAGTTATGTTTCTCTTTTTTCCCACATTTTGCACTCATTAACTTACCTTTGAGGGTTTATTTGTAGAAGCTATTTGATTTTTTAATTGTTGTTTAATGTCTTTGGATACGTCTCAGTTTGTAATATAATTGTACTATATTTTTTTGGTATGTAACACCACCAACCATCACACACCTTTAACTAACACCACTGTTTTCTTTTTGTAGACCTGCTGGAGGGCCTAAGGCTGAAATCGGTTGCAATATTTTTGAACAAAATTGTTTTACGTGGGATTGATTTGGTGTTCTTTGGTACTACTTAAATAATTTTATTGCTAGAAGTATAAAGTTTATATTTTCTTGTTTTAAAAAAATTGCTATAGCCATTCACAGTCGATTGAGAACAGTTGTATTATTTACTTCGTATTTTCCAACTCGCCCCGGTAAATCCTAAACAGAAATTAACCAATTTTTTGCAACATTTCTATCATAAACTCGCATTAAGGTAGAAAGTTTTACAGCCCCGGCCTACTCCCACCGTACCATTAATCAACGAAATACGTCATAAAAGTTCCAATAAAAAAAGTTACGACAATATAAATAATCTGTCTGGCCCCATAAATTACGGGGCCAACTCCGGCGCGGTAATCAACGGCAGGGTTCGATCCCTGAACCCTGATTCGCGTCGGCCCCACCGTTCGAACTTCCGGTTTTTCCGTAATTATGTCCCCTTGTATCTTTTATACCGTTAGGTCGGTTTGGATGGGAAAAGGAAACTTCAAAAACTTGTTTCGTACATTTATGTATGTGTATTATATTTCAATGTCACAAGAAGGAAAGTTTACCTAAATAAATTTTTTTCTATACTCATATGGATATTAGCTTATCTACACACAGGATACAAAAGAAGTATGCTATTACGTTCAACTGAACGAATATATTTCATATCTATTCTAGGAAGTGAGAACACTGCAAAAAGTGAAATCCACCAATTACAGTTCATATTTTGGTCAACCGACCGCTATTATTTTTAAAATTTTAAATAAATGACAATTCTGTCAAACTAATTGTCATTACCTATCTTTTTCTGTCATTGGGAATAGTGATTGGTCGAGTGGGGGATCCTATCAAGGCATCAGAATTAATTTAATTATTTAAAATTAATTCTGATGCCTTGGTAGGATTCCCTACTCGACCATTCACTGTTGGATACTAATTAACAGCGCTGGGAAACAGTAACAGAGCCTAGACAGAACACGAGGCTAATAACCATAGCAGTTGATGCCGATGACACAAAAAAATATACATTAAAATCAGTTATTCTTGTGTAGAATCGATAAATAATAGCATCTCTATTTTTATTTCGTCTATAATTATAGATAATTTGTTAATTTAAAAAAAAACTATAAAAAGTCAATTTAATTACGAGTATTAAAGCAAAATTGTTAGATGGTGGTGTGGTCAGGGCCGAATTCGAATCTCGGAATGGGGCAAATTAAATCTTTTTTTCATGTTTACTTTATTTTATAAATTAGTAAAAGTCATAAATTATTTTTAAATGATGAATTTTATGTTAATTACTTAAAATCATTTTTACTTAATTACTTAAAATCATTTTTAATATTTGTAGATTTTCGTTAGTGAGTCGTAGAAAAAATATGCTGTACAACTGGAGTGGATTGTCCATATATGTTGTTCCACAAATTACTATTGTCAGTATAAATTAATATTTATAATTTTTTTGTCACCAGTTTTTTTGATTAGCCTACAGTTCATCAAATTTCTAGAGGTGTTCGACGCCCAGACAGAGAACGCGCTACGTGTGACTAAGATAGCTATTGTACAGTCTGCTAAACAAGTCATTTTAAATAGTTTTTAATATTTTTAGGTAATTAAATTTTAAAAGTGTGGAATAGTTTAGGGATTAAATTGGTCTGATTGGACTTTCTTAGAACGTTTTTAAAAGCAGCTAAAGATAGTATGTAGAATTGAAAATAATTATTATGCCATAAAAGGTGTTTTGGAATTCCTTCAACCTTTTGAAATTGAGTCAGAAAATATAAATTTTATAGGATAGCGGAAAATACCTATAATTTTTTTGTAGGCCTTTGTAAATCGTGGAAATAGTTTATATTTTATTTCTACCTTATTAAGGAAAATGGTACCTATTATTAATAACGGTTGTTTCTGAAACATTACTAAAATTTTCGAAATTTTGTTTTTCTACAAAATAATAAACTATACTATTTAGAAAAAAATTTATTTCTCTTATAATTTTATAAAAAATAACAGGGGAATATTTACATTTCTTGATATATTAAACAAAACGATAAATTATCTCGACGAATGACACCATGTTCTAGTACGGAAGCTAGCTTTTCATTTTTGTTGGTGGTTTCATGGGTTTCATATCAATTTTTTGTAATTGTAGTTTACACGTACATATACCTCTTAACACTTGTTTGCTTTATTAAAAAAGTGTGTTGTTGTGATTTACGTCGAAATAAGTCAAAAACAATTTGAAACCCCATATAAAATCAAAAAGGAGAAACGGAAAAAAATTGAGCCTGTAAATGAACACAACTCAGAAACAAAAATAGCTATCTAATAATAAAAAAATAAAATTTGATTCTTGTGCAGCTTCATCTATATCATTAACTGTTTTTGGTTTTTTAATGGTTTTTCTTGGTGATGAAAATTCCGATATCTCACGGTTATCGATTCTTTTTTTCTCTCCAGAAATGCGGACGACAGTGTTTTTAGATACTCCTGTGGCTGCAGCAACACGATCATTTACATTTTTAAATGGTATTGAAGGTGAATTAAAGTTTCCTTCTCTTCTCATAAACTCTATAACATTGGCTATTATTTCGCGAGATTGACTGTTAATCACGCGGCCTCTTAATTTGCTATTAAACTCCATACTTAGGTTCTATTAAACTGTAATGAGCAAAAAACACAAACGAAAATAAAAGAAATGTTTTAGCGAAATTTACATCTGACATTTACGTCTGAATGAAATAGTGAAATACTTGATGCGCAGAGTGTACTTTCATTGCGTAAATCCGTCGGGATGCCTGTCAGTAGTGCTTTCTCTGTCTAGCCGTCGAAAGCCTCTAGAAATTTGATGAACTGTACATTGAATTGAATTGGTAAATGCAAGACAATATTTCTAATCTCAGAAAAACAAATGTTGTTTATCTGAGTTTCTAGTCAAATCTAATGACATATTAAATGTTTATGGTTCGGTAGAAGACGACAAAATTATCAAAGACATGACTTGGACACAACGGAGCTTGCTGCTATCTATTTATACTTGTCCATTGTTCTTCAAAATAAATTGCATTGGGATTGTTCTACTAAGCTATCTAAATACAATGGTAGTACTAATAAAAATATGAAAAATTGTTTTTATAAATATGTGTCCGAAAATGCATGTAAGGGCATTAAAGCTTACAAAGTCTCAAACTTTAAAATGAGAATTATTTTACCTGCGTATTTAAAGCAAGCTACTTTTTACTTGTTTTATGTTGTTTTTGAGATACTGTCAATATGTATTAAAACTTCAAGTCTATCAAGTTCCTAATAAAATTATCCAGAAGGTGGACGTTCGTTTAACTTGGATCCCACAACTCTGTTAACAGGTTGTGGGCCAAGTATAACCGTATTAGAGCCAAATATTACTGAGTCCCTTCCTATGGTGCCTCAGTATTGCATTCGTGCAGACGAAAAATTTTCTTACCCCCATTTTTTAAAACTTTTTTTCATGTTTCCGAAAATGCATAAAACAATTTTCGTCTGGTCGTCTGCATGTATGTATGCCGGCACGATAACTCTAGAACGAAAGTTCTGATTGACTTGCGGTTTTGATTTTCTTGAATAATTACTTCTAACTTAGAACCCTATTGATTATCAGAATTTTCGGTTCATCCTAACTACTTTAAAAATCAATTTTCTTAAAATCCGCATATTCATTTCTTATGTTACAATTTTAAGAATTTCAATTATTTCTAAGTCAACATTCCTAACATTCTTAAAATTCCATAAATTGCAAACATTCTCTAACGACCTGTCAAACAACAGATGTTGATAGTAAAAGTGAAATTTCTAAGGCGGGTTGCGACCTTCATACTTGCAATAATAGCCATTTTGGAGGCTATTTTTATTCGAAATTAGTAGCCAAGCCTGCCAATTTATGAAAAAAATATAAGCAATTTCTTAAAAATTACTTTTTTATGGTGGTGCTAACTTAAGCGTACTACTATTTCGCCCCTAGCCACGAAAACACCTTCATCAAATTTATTGGCTCTCTGTCGCAACCCCATAGAATAATTAACCGGCCATTTTATATGACAAAAATTAGAATAATGCTTGGCTGTGTCTGTCAAGTATCAAGATGTCAACTGTGATGTGTGAATGGCTCTTAAATGTCTAATTATTTCAAAATGTATACTTCTTTTGATATTTATTGCAAATAATTTGTAGTATATCTCAATTCAGGCTTTCCATAAAGGTACAGCAAGATAGATAATATAATGTTTTTATACAAAGATAGGATATAATGCTGGTTTTTTTTTGTAGAAAATTTTTATTAAACGATTTTCGATTACATATTCAACCAACGAATTGTAAATATTAATTATTAAACTTCTAGTCATAAATTTCCTCAATAAATAAAATTTAAAAATGAATCTTCTTACCTTGGTACCGAGGTATTTTGTTGTTTTTTATTTTAATTATAAAGTTGTCATTTATTTGTATGTTGAAAGAAAGCCTTTGTAAATTACATGTATCTACTTTAAAACAAAAATAGTTTTGAGGCTATAAGTTGCTATAACCTATCGTCGCAAAACTATTAATAATTTAAACATAGTAAGTAGTATTTTTATAACATTAAGTAATTTTTTAAAATAAAAGTACATGATCTCAAAATAGAAATAATTTATAATAAATGCGGGTAAAACGAGGGGTAAAATAACAATAAATTAAGGGAAATACTTAAAAAGGGCAGGTTTAAAGAGTATTATCACAAGAAAGTATATCCGTTCTGTTCATTTATCAAGTATTGTTTGAGGTTACTTTTGAATACATTTATTGTTTTTTCTTAATTTCTGTAAATTTTTTAAACCTTTACTAAAAATTGTATTTTGGGAACTTTTAGTGATATACATGAAAGTCAGATAGGCTTCTTGTATTTTAGTTGTGATATTTCGAGTTATTGAATTTTTTCTAATAGATCTGATGCGATGGTACTATGTCATTTTTATTTTATAAATAAATATCAGTCATGTACTGAACATAATTCTGAACTGAAAGCCAATTTATTTCTTTTAACATAGTTACAATACTCATCCTTCTATCCTTTGTTAATATTATATAAACAGGCGAAGTAAGGAGCCCAAATATTTTACATGAGCAGGCTTAAGAGGTAAAGGAGCCAATTATTATTGGATAAATTGCTCAAACATGTTTGTAAGCCCTAATCAAAAGGCGATATAGAATGGTTTTAAAAATCAAGGCTTATGGAAATCATCACATGGTTTAACCTAATTAATGCCAATGCTTCACAAACAAAAAAATTCAACGTCCTAATACTACAATCAGCTTTCGGTCTTTCGTTCCAAGTTAATTCATTTCTCGTTTTTGTTACTCTACGAGTTTAGCCTTGTGGGCCTCAGTCTCGATAAGGTGGGAACCATCATTTTAGCGTCTCTCGAATTTTGATTAAAAAATGATGGAGAAAGAAAAATATAAAATTCCCTTTTTTGACGGTACCAATTATGACATGAGCTAGATTAATGTTCATTTATCCAAACCAATTACAAAGAAAGAGTTCATTTTGAAGAAAGTGAGTAGAGTTGCCACCTGTCCTTTTTTGAACAGGACAGTCCTTTTTTGAAATGTCCTTGTGACTTTTTAAAGCTTAATATGTCCTTTTTACGGCAAATGTCCTCGTCTTTTTCTACGACATATGTCGTTTTTGAGTATGACTAACAGCGCACATAAGTTAAGGACCTTTGTTTTTTTAGAAGCTCGGTAAGACGAATATTTGAAGATTTCTTCCGTTCGCTCAGACGATCTTTTTTTTTAAAAAGCTTAGTAGGATGAAAAGGATGAAAAGTTCACTAGGAGGCTGAGGATTTTTTGTATACCAGAGCCCCTAACAGCGTCATTGTCCTTCTATTACTTTTCAAAAAGGTGGCAACTCTAAAGGTGAGTCAACTAGTAGCAGTAAAGCTAAAAAAACAGAATTAGAAAAATTGCGTAAATTAGACTGCAAATGCAAATCTCAAATTATTCAACGAATATCAGACAATTATGTACTTAGAATGCATTAGAGACCAGAAAACCGCATTTGATAACTGGAAAATTTTAAAAGATACATTTGAGCGTAAAGGCCAGTTGTTTCTCTGAAAAGAGTTGTTAACGATGAAGTATAATCCATCCGACGAAAATTTAGAAATTCATTTCATAAAGTTCCTAATAAAATTATCCAGAAGGTAGATCCCACAGCTCTGTTAACATTATATTTCTGTCTGTATACAGATAAGGAAAGTAGAAGAATCGTCATTTTTTCGACCTCCAGTTTTCGACGGATTTTAACGTTTTGGGGTACCTTGAATCCAAAGGGGAATTTATATAGGATCGTTATTCTACTTTATTGAATATATTTGTTATTTATGCTCGAAGAAGAAAATTCTTCATGTAAAAGTTGCTTGTGATGTTACTTTCTATAATTCTTGTTCCATACCTGATTTCCTTAAAATAGACATTCGAGATATTTGCGAAAAAGTGCAAATTTCAAATTTTGAAGATAACTCAAAAACAGATAAAGGGAGAAGCACCAAATTTTAATCTTAAGTTTTAAGCCATCCTGCAATGTGCTGATTAAATTTTGAACATAATGCAAAAGTACCGTTATTGCATCTCTATATCTATGATTTGAAAGATTATTATGCCCCGCCCTACTTTTTGACGTCACTGTCTGCGTTGTGCAAAATAAGGGGATTTTAGTGATTTTAAACAGGTCCATTGTTCGTTTCACGGATCTGTTAACTAGTTGCATCTCTTTTTAGCTAGAGGCTTTCGCGAAAGCATCTCACTCCCTTGGGCTCACTCAAGTGAGCTAAAGAGACGCGATTAGCCAGAGCGCAGTGGCGTACCAAATATAGAGATTAACACGTATAAAAACAATAAATTTATTGAAATTGAATTTAGATTTTTATGTTATTTATTTTAAAATAATGTTTTTTTATGAAATGTAACTGGGTGTTCACTGCCCAAATGAACCGATGAGGAAACCACCCCTGTACAGTAGGTTGTACAAAATAACAGGAAAAAGCCTGTAATAGACAAGAAAGTCATGTGTTGGATACATCAGATTTTAATTATATTTTTAATAATTACAAAATATATTAATAGTTTTTTTTTACTTCTGTATATATAGTTTTCATGAAAACTGAACCCAATTAAATTTGTAACAAGAGTACTTTTTTGCGTAGAAAAGAACGTAGTTTTGGAAAATGTATTCAGGTTTTACAGAAAGCTAATAGTAAAAATTTTATTGATAAAAATATTTCTAACCTTTACAAAAACTACTACTTTCGATTAAGTTATTAATTTTTTGACATCGCCAGTAGATTTAGGAGTAAAATGCATGCCAGTTTTGAAATTTTGCTAAAATTATCTATTTTTGTAAGACAACTATTAAAAAAAGATACACAATTTTTTAAAATTTACATTTCTATAGCCCCTATATTTAAGTAAAATTAACAAAACATTATATATCATCCATTTTTTTTAATAACGTTATTGAAGTAGATTTAGTGAATAATACAACAAATAAAATTAGTAAAATCTAGTAACTTAGCTAAAATTCTCACTAGTAATACCACTAGAGGTCAAATTATTTCCGGAAATTTTTTCGAGCTCATGAAAATTTTCTAAAAATATTCATGAGCGAGAAAAAATTTCCTGAAATTAATTTGACCTCGCGTGGTATTCGGTAAGAAAATTCCACGCCGAATTATGGTTGAAAATTAAATATTTTTAAAATTTATTTTTCGTTTCTCAACAATGCAAATTATTTTCTCCAAGTCACCAGTGAAACATAAAAGGTGTTGTCGCCTTGATTGTTGAGTTGTCATGGTAACTAAGTGAGACCCTAACCTCGAATATAATTTCAGTTTTGAAGTTGTCAAGCGGCCCGACGTAAAAAAATGTTTCGCTGCAATTATTTAGGCCTTCAAATTGCTTATTTCTACTCATTGTAGTTGCATGGGAATACCATTTGAAAATAGAAAATAGTATATTCTTTAATTTTACGTAAGTTTTGAATAATTACAAGTGGTAGAAAATTGTAATTTGTAAACTATCATTCTACTTTTTTATGGACATACATTATCATGAATGTTTAGCGTTTGAATGTTTTGTGTTTATGTGATTGGGGATAAAATATTTATGCGAAATGAGTCTACATACACAAAAAACTATTTTGCTAGGGAAGATTAAATTCTGATTATTGCTCAAAAACAATCAACCTTTAGTAAACTATTCTGTTTTATTATATTTTTATATTATTGTTTTTAAAGTGTTCCTATATTCTTTCTATATAAGTAACAGCAAAATCATAATTTATGGGTTTTATTAAGAGGTTAGGTACATGTTTACACTTGTTTTTTTCATAAAATTGTCTAAAATTTGATAATCTCTGAAATACGACACGCATGCTCAACTTTTACGTTACGGACATTTATAAATAGACTTTATTTTCATATCTTATGTTAAGTTTCTATGGCGTTAAGTTACGTTACGGTGGTTATAAATTATACTTAACAATCAAATTATTTACTGAGAATACAAATTATATCACACTAGTGTGAGTAGAGATTTTGGTGATTCCTTTAAGCTGCGCCGACCCTGCGTGAGTGGGTTGCAGGGGGATGTTTAAGGGGGGTCTTTGCACGCAACGCGACCATTAATATCATTCAGTAGCATTTCAATCGCATTGCATAAGTTATTGTGTACCTGGTAATGATGGATCGCCGATTTTTCCATACTTACTATGTCTCCATCGATCTTTCGCTGATTTTATTAGCGTTTTTCGAACGAAAATTGCTGGAAATAAATATTTACGGTTTAGGTGTCAGGGAAAATTCAGATTTCAATGTTCAAGGTTTGAAAAGTATTTAAATAAGTTAATTAGTTTCATAAAAATGATCAAAGTCTAATTTGCTTATCAAAAGTTAGCAACAAATTTTATAAGTTTATTTTTTTATAATTCGATTACTTAGAAATTTTGGAAGTGTAATTTTTTAAAAGTTTGATGTATACAGGATTGGGCAAAATTGGCGGAACACCCGATTTGTAACTTAATTATGGATTGAACTGAAAATTGACTACAGTTTTTTCGTATATTTTATGCAATATCTAGTGACGCTTGAGGATTTTTATCATCGTTTAAATGAATAATCCTGTATTTATATTTTTTCAGATATATCTTTTTTTCTGAATCCATTAATATGGGGTTCAGGTGGTCTCTGACCTTATTTCATAAGAAAGGTAAACATTTTTTTGAATAATTAATGAATAACTATCCACCCAGTTGTCTGTGCTATCAATGGTTTCACTTTTCGACATTATAAATGTCATATTGACATCTCACACCAATGTTTTTGTGTTACTTTTTCTTGGTTTTTATAATATTGTCATCTTTTATTATTCTGTAGATTTTAATTCATTCTAGTTTTTGGAGAAAATTAAACAATTTGAGTTTAATTGCAAGTCTCTTCATTTTACCCAAGTTAGCCCAATACGCGACAATAAATTTCTATTCCTGCTCTCTTTCCTTTGAATGTAATTCAATACCTGTTGAGATATTAGCCAAGAGAGTAGTTGTTTTCCGAATGGAAACGGTCAAATGGCTTCGTGTTTTGTTTTATTTATTATATTTCAAAAAAATAACATTATGGTTATTAAACTTACGAGTTAAATAACACCATGTGCACATAACATTTTTAATTATCACATTAGTTGTATTAAATATTAAATATGAGCAATATAATTAGAAGTCAAACTTTAAACAGAGCATCTCATAAAATTAGACCAGAGATTTTATGGACACACAAAAAAAGACTTTTCCATTCTAGCATTCTAGCTGACAGAAACAGAATTCAAAATCCATTCAAAAACGGTTGTGCTGGTGAATAGTGGTATGCAAATTTCATGAAACGACATCCAGAAATTAGTCTACGAGCACCAAAACCCACGAATATTGCAAGGACTTACGGTTTCAGTAAGGTCCAAGTGGGTTTTTTTTGATAATCTGAAACACATTCTAGAAAAATATTAGATATCTCTTAATAATTTTTATAACGTAGAAGAAACTGGCATACAAACTTCAGGTAAGAAGCCCCCAAAGTTTTATCAACCAAAGGAGAAAGACAGGTAGGAGCAATTGCTTCTACAGAACGTGGAACACTAGTCACATCTTTATTTTTTTGTTCTGCCACAGGCAAATTCATTCCGCCAGCATTGGTTTTTCCTCGAAAAAAAAAAAAGAACCCAATGTATTTGGAGGAAACACCTGCAGGCACATTGATGATGGTCACTGATAATAGATGGATAACATCCGAAACATTTTTAGAATGGCTTACCTTCTTTGTAAAAAGCGTCAGACCAATCGCAGAGCAGAAATATCTTTTGGTTCTTGACACACATGTTTCTCATAGATCTTTGCAAGTTCTAGATTATGTATCGCAAAATAATGTTATAATATTATATGTTCCTCCTTACACGACCCATAAACTCCAACCTCTGGATGTTTCTGTATATGGTCCATTCAGCAAATATTTTGAAAGATCCTTGGATAAGTGGCAAAAAGCATATCCTGCTCAAAGGGTTAACTTTTTCGATATTGGGGGAATTTTTGCAGAAGCCTATTTAAATAGCGCTACTCCAAATAATGCAATTATTGGATTCAGGAAGACAGTAGTTGCAACCTGTAATATTTCTATTTTTACTGACATCGATTTTATGCCTTCTAAAGTCACATATACAAAAATCTCAACAACAGAAGATACTTCAAAAAGAACATCTCATAAAATTAGGTACGCTACCTGATTCATTGGGCGTCTTAGAGGAAAACCCAATTTAGGTTCCCGAAAATACAATCTCAGAAGAAATTTCTACCAGGTTCATTAAAAGTTTCAATAGAAAATCTCATGGCTACAGAAGGTTTAAAATTATTTAATGGCAGAACAAACAAGTGGCATCAAGTAGAGGGGAATCCATGTGTCACTAATTAATATGGAGGTTATGAAATTCAGAAAGAAAATAAGAATATACCTTCAGATTTGAAGAAAAAGAAACTTATTATTTTATCAAACATTTCAGTGATTCCAAAGAATATCAAAAAAGGAACTAATAAACGAAAAGCACAAAAATCGGAAATTCTCAAATTTACTTCGTTGAAAGAAGAACTACGCCAGAAGGAGAATAATAAGAAAATAGACACAAAACGGCTCATCACAGTTTCAACTTTAAAAAAAGGTTCCAATCAAAAGTCAAAAAAATGTAATGTCCATTTGAAGAAGTCTAATGTTAGTGAACCGACAAAAGAAAGAATATGTGCCGTGTTTATTCAAATTCACGCCCTCGCGAAATCTGGATACAATGCAATATCTGCGAAGGGTGGGCCCATACGTTGTGTTCAGATTATGATAGAGGTGTCTTCATTTGTGACAACTGTAGGGCAGAAGTTTTATCAAACAATTCATTATTATTTTTTAATTTCTATACGTAATACAGTCGCAAATTTTTACTCTTATATTTAAGTATAGTTGACATTCTTGTGATTACGAATTTTTATTTGTTGACGTAGTTTTCTGAATAAAATGTTAGTTTTTCTTATCAGTTTCGTCTCTATAAATCATCAACATCAAGATATTGATCGTTCTTGCCCAAGTTAGTCATCGGTTGTACCTGCAGGTAATGGGCAAAACCGTTCTATGTTATATGTCAAATTTTTGTAAAATTTCAGAACACCTCAATATTTTCCATTTTTATATTTACATAATATAAGAGTTGATATATCATTACTTATGTTGGCCTTTAATTCATTCGTTTTGGGGAAGAATTGACACTGTCATAAGGTTTTAAAGTTAAGTGGTCTGTGTTGCCCGAGTCTCCCCTATATTTTAAGTATATTCGGCCATAAAAATAATTATCCACTTGTGTCTTCATAGTGCAATTTATGTCTGATGTACTGATATACCTATCAAATAATTTTCAAAACTTTGACTTTTATCATTCTTTTATTGTACCTATTTTTTTAGTCTATTATTGTTTTAGCCTTGATTATATTATTATTTGTATTTGTGTAGGTATTTAAAAAAATACAATATATTATTTGACATGTGTGACAAATTCTGAAAATTATTAAATTTAAAATAAACACTTAAAAACTGTATGTAAAATTTACAAAAAACAATGATAAATAATAAATATTCAAAAATAATATCAACTTTAACTAATAATGTTTATAGATGGTTTTCAACGTATTAAAAACAAAACAAACATTACAATAACTAAAATATTCACTTTTTAGCATAAAACAATACACTGATAATCCTATCTACTTTAATATAAATCATATGTTTGTGTTCACACTCCCCTAATATAATATGTGTTTGTATGTCTACATGTCGCCATTTTTATAGGGCCAGGGTCACGTGTTTTGGACAGCCTAATTGTAGTAATGACGTAATGATATAACTAAAATGTAATAGATCTATTACAATTGTAAGGAAAAAAAAAACTTGTGGCACTCGGGGACTGCCGCGGTAAAGCTATCGCATAGCATTTTTATCAACTTATGCAATTATAATTATTTATTTATTTTATTTATGCAGAATTTTTTTTCTTTGATATTAATTCAAGTTACACTTTTTCAGAGTGGTGACCGATAAGAAAACAAATTTTTTTCTTTTATTGAATATTGTTTAAAATATTTTTATTATTTTACAATACATGTAGGTTACTCAGGAATTTTTATCATTGAAACTATAGGTTTATGGTAACTGAAATAAGAAGCATAAGTTTGAGACTTGATATCCTCTAAATATCTGGAAAATACCGCGTCAATGGTGGTCCCATATTTTGTTGTGGATCATTATTCATTTTCAAATTCAAGTCTTCCGAAATTGTGTCTAAAAGAGATAGAATCAGTTATGAGCAGTTAGCAGCTAGTCTACACGCATACGTCCAGTCGCAAGCATTTTTCGATTTTTTCGATTTTTCGATTTTTCGACTTTTCGACTTTTCGATTTTTCGATTTTTCGATTTTTCGATTATTCGATTTTTCGATTTTTCGATTTTTCGATTTTTCGATTTTTCGATTTTTCGATTTTTCGATTTTTCGATTTTTCGATTTTTCGATTTTTCGATTTTTCGATTTTTCGATTTTTCGATTTTTCGATTTTTGGATTTTTCGATTTTTCGATTTTTCGATTTTTCGATTTTTCGATTTTTCGATTTTTCGATTTTTCGATTTTTCGATTTTTCGATTTTTCGATTTTTCGATTTTTCGATTTTTCGATTTTTCGATTTTTCGATTTTTCTCTTTTTCTATTTTTTCGATTTTTCGATTTTTCGATTTTTCGATTTTTCGATTTTTCGATTTTTCGATTTTTCGATTTTTCGATTTTTCGATTTTTCGATTTTTCGATTTTTCGATTTTTCGATTTTTCGATTTTTCGATTTTTCGATTTTTCGATTTTTCGATTTTTCGATTTTTCGATTTTTTGATTTTTCGATTTTTCGATTTTTCGATTTTTCGATTTTTCGATTTTTCGATTTTTCGATTTTTCGATTTTTCGATTTTTCGATTTTTCGATTTTTCGATTTTTCGATTTTTCGATTTTTCGATTTTTCGATTTTTCGATTTTTCGATTTTTCGATTTTTCGATTTTTCGATTTTTCGATTTTTCGATTTTTCGATTTTTCGATTTTTCGATTTTTCGATTTTTCGATTTTTCGATTTTTCGATTTTTCGATTTTTCGATTTTTCGATTTTTCGATTTTTCGATTTTTCGATTTTTCGATTTTTCGATTTTTCGATTTTTCGATTTTTCGATTTTTCGATTTTTCGATTTTTCGATTTTTCGATTTTTCGATTTTTCGATTTTTCGATTTTTCGATTTTTCGATTTTTCTATTTTTCTATTTTTCTATTTTTCTATTTTTCGATTTTTCGATTTTTCGATTTTTCGATTTTTCGATTTTTCGATTTTTCGATTTTTCGATTTTTCGATTTTTCGATTTTTCGATTTTTCGATTTTTCGATTTTTCGATTTTTCGATTTTTCGATTTTTCGATTTTTCGATTTTTCGATTTTTCGATTTTTTGATTTTTCGATTTTTCGATTTTTCGATTTTTCGATTTTTCGATTTTTCGATTTTTCGATTTTTCGATTTTTCGATTTTTCGATTTTTCGATTTTTCGATTTTTCGATTTTTCGATTTTTCGATTTTTCGATTTTTCGATTTTTCGATTTTCTTTTATTGAATAAATGACAAGTTAATATTGTTTAACGCCGCACCGCTGTGCCGGTCGGAGTGGGAGGTGTTAGGTTTTTTTTCGTTATGGTGTTACGGAATTTCTTGATTCGGTCTCCGCGCTCAAAGCCCGCGATAAAAGCTATGCAATAGCTTAAAAACTTGTTCCGTTTGGTCAAGTCACTCTGACTTTGATCCAATGTTGCCACTTTAGTAGATTTTTACTTTTTTTTTGGTAGATTTCAGCTTTTCTGACTAGTTTGAGTAGTTTTTTTTTTGGTAGATTTTAGTAGATTTCTATAAATTAATAAAAAATTCCAATTATTCAAATAAAACTTACTATTTAAATAATTGTGTTGCTAAAAAAGTTATATTCTAACTAGGGTTGGGAAAATATCAAAATAAATAATCGATTATTTTTGATTAATTGATTACTTAAAAATAATCTCTCATTTCCGATTATTTTCGATTAATCGATTATTTTTATTAATCGATTATATATCACTAGAGTACAGCAAGTTAGTTAATAGTTGTAGTGTTTAAAAAACAGTATGACATTGATGATAATAACACGGTATAACTACACTTAATACAAACCCAGTCAAAAAACAGCGATATTGGCGATTGTACAAAGTTTTGAACCCAATAGTTTGAACCCATCGAGATAGAATAAAGTAGAGACAACATAAACACTATTTTGCGATATGAAAAAATGGATGCACTTCAAGTAACGGAAAAGTGTAATCAAAATGGCGACTTGAGTCGTATTTTGATTTATTTGAAGTCAATAATTTTATATTTTAAGACTGACGGAAAGAGAATAATTTTATATCTTTTATATGAGAATATTTAACGAAAAATGGCATTTATTTTCACTAAAACTGACCAGCTCCACTATCTTGAATTTGACATTGACGTAAAAATGTAATACAAAGATGCAGACAATTTAGCATCGTCATAGCATCTCCTGTTTATTTTATCTCAATGTTTGAACTATCTCTAGTCTTCATAGTTTGAACCCCAGAAACCTATAATAATTGTGTCATGCCTTTTATGACTTATAATTGAATATCCTTTTTATTTTTCTTTCAATAAGAAGAAGACCATTTAATCAATAAAAACAACACTATTAAATTAGTAACAACAAAATGCAAAATTATCAGATTACATTTTACAGTTATAATAAATAGTAATATATCTAGAGATTACACAAATCGATTCACCTTCATTTTCATTTTGATTACAATAATCTTCGTTGCTCAATTACTAATCTTCGTCTAATTCAGCCTCGTTCGGTTTCCGACTAAATCGGAATACCTGTCCATTATCTTTAACGATTAACTCATCTAATAATCGGTTGCGCGATCAAATCCGAGAATTCAATTAAGACATTTAGAAAAGGATATTGAATACATTACTCTTCTTACTCTTTTTATTTTGAATTTAATTATTATGTTTATTTATCATCAAAATCATATGGTTTAAATACCATAAACGAGAACGTTTGGGGGAGAAAATTCCGGCCGGAATATTTGCCTCAACAGCTCATGGGATTTTTTTTCGGGTTCCTAACGATTCAAATTTCATTCTGTCGATTACCATAAATGCATCAGCAACCTAGTATTCTTTTTCAAGATCACACCCTTATTCAAATCCTTTAAGTACGTGAAAACCTTATGGCTTTGGTTTTTCACTATTAGATTGTTATACAGTGTGGTCCAATGAAAAGTAACCACCCCATTTTCTTGGTTCCTTCAGATTTAAAAAAGAAATGGTCGGACACGTCGATTTTTGTTTATAAAGAGACACATTTGAAGCATATTTTTTATCCCGTATCTTTAACCTCTTGGTGGGGACAATTACACCCTTAAAATTTTAAAGTAGAGAAAGTCAGGAGAAGAGCTAAATATTTTAAAGGACAAACTATTTATTTTCTTATGATACCCTATTTATTGGATTTTACATGAAAACAGTTAATCCGAAGACGGCCTTAGAAACCTCAACCCTGCAATTTTGGTATTTGAAAAATTCACTTAAATTTTGGTTATTAAGGATCAAAACAACTACAATAAGTAGATACTAAATTACTTATTTTAATAAAAACTTACAACTGAAATTCCAATAAATACTAGATCTACTATATCAAAACGAAATTTCTGATTTATCGTTTGCGTTTTTTATTAAAATAAAAACAAGTAGTAAAGAAATAAAATAAGAAAACAATTTAGGCAAACGTTCATTGTGATTCATTCACACTTTAGTTACTTCTAAAATTATTTTATTGTAAAAAATAGTATATTCCATTCCAGAACGTTTTTAAAATTGTGAAACTTTATTTTCAAAATAATAGTTGTGCTGGGCTTACTGCTCGGCTATTTAATAACAATTATCCCAATAAAAAAGTGATTCATTCGTACGTTACCAAAATAGTCCAAAAGTTTTCCGATACTGGATCTGTCTGTATAATAAGAAAATTCAGATGCAGCGAGTCGTCAGAAATGAAGCTGTGGCAGTAGCTGTTTTGGGGCATGTTGAATTGGATCATATGCAAAATACTCGTCAACTAGCTGAAGTCTCGCGTTTCTCTCGTTCATCTATATTAAGGATTTTAAAAGCTCACAAATTTCATCCCTTACAAAACTAGATTAGTACAAGAGCTGAACGAGGATGATCCTGATAGAAGGCTGCACTTTTGTTAAAAAATGAGCCAGTGTTTAATTGCAGATCCTGACTTATTATTTAATATTTGTTTTTCCGATGAGTGTACGACATTTCACTTGAATGGAGCTTGGGCACCCCAGGTCATTTATGAAAAAACGCTGGGACCCGTCAATTTTTAATTTTAAGGAGAAAAATTTGTTGGCCAGTTTCACCCACTGACCGGAAACCCTTTAGCAGGGGTGAAACTTACCCCTAAAATCTTCAATGAAAAGAAGGGTCAATTAATATTTTATTTTGAAAGTATTTTTACCTAGATTATAACCCTAGAGTTTTAAATCGCTACTTTCTTTCTAGCCATGATCTTTTAATGATTTTTATTTTCTTTAAATGCTTACCATTTACTTGAGTAAATGCTGACCTTAAGCCTCCATGCAATAATAGATGGTTTGTTTAAAACGCTCTCGGACATTTTGAAGCATCTGTGGGGTGATTTGATGACATTCATCAATTATCCGTTGTCGCAGTCCAGTAATGTTGGCTGGGTGGCATACATTTTAGTTTTTAAGTGGCCCCATAAAAAAACTAACGGGGTCATATCCGGAGACCGTGTGGGACACTTAATACTTCCTCTTCTTCCGATCTATTCTGGAAATGTTTGATCCAAATACTGACGAACAGTCAGTGCAAAATGAGGTAAGTTGTGACGACTTTCTGTACCATTTAGGAAAAAAGTGTATTCGTTAGAAAAACACACCTTGAAAAAAAATTGTTGATCATTTTTTGCCCGTTCAGTTATAATTTCACAAAATTGTAATCGCCTATCACAATCGTCTTCGTTAAGTTCTTGTACCAGATGTATTTTCTGAATGCTACTTCTCTTAATACCAGATGTTATCGCCAACTGTCTTGAACACAATGTGGGTTCTTGAACAACATACCCTAAAATCGTCATCGTCATTTTGGACTAACTGCAAAATATACTTTCGATGGACTTGTCGATTTTGATGTTGATTTCTAAACAGTTGGACAGTTCTATTAGCATATTCATTGTTCACAAAAAAGTGAAATTATTTACACCCTCTCAGCAATTGAGTAAACCATTATCACTGATATGCTACTTTTATATCGACTCTACAACAAAATAAACTAAACCTTACTACTTTACGGCGACCAAAGCATGTCATCTGAAGCTTTATTAATTGCATAAGCATTAGGATTATTGCAACGTGTAATGTCACAGCTCATAGCTCTGACTGCCAATCAAACACTCATGCCAAATAGAGACATCCTGTCGCTCTACCAACTTGAGCCACGACAGCTTCTACATTTAACTTATTATCACTTCTTATCTATGTTGTGCTCTAGGTGCTTGCGCACCCCGGGCCACGGGGATTCGGTGCCTATGGGTGGATACTTTTCATTGGACCACACTGTATCTGTTAATGTGTTAAAATGCCATAAACGGGAGATCCATATGCCTAGCACACGTCTGGTCACTAAATTTTTATTTATTGAGGTCAACACTTACATAATTTTCAGTGGGTAAACTTAGAGGTAATACGGATGATAAAATACAAATGAAAGCTCTGCCGAAAATACAAGTAAACAAATGACATCATTGAGTTCCATGCCCATCGCAGATTTTCAAACATCCTAAAACCACAGCTTAATCTTTAAGCTGTGCTAAAACAGCACATAGACTCTTCTAGGAATAAATTTAAAGAAACAATTATCAAAAATGGTAACAGTAAAGCTTTGTACAAATTTATTCGATTTTCCCTCGCATCTAAAATATCTACACTTCTCCATCAACATCATGATGTTACCCTATGCCCTTCAAATGAAGAAAGATCTGAACTTTTATCTCTCACCTTCTCGCAAGCTTTCATTAGTGAACCTCATAATGACGACACCTTTCCACAACTTATCTGTCCACGTATCGATGCACCCATTGAAAACATTTACTTTACTCCACACCTTATCAAAACATCTATTAAAACTCCGTTATAATATATCCCCAGGACTTGATGGCTTAAAAATTATATCCCTAAAATTACCGTCCCATTAGTCTTCTACCAATTATCAGCAAGATTATGGACTCCACTATCTCAGAAGTCATGACTGACTTTCTCCTTCAAGAAAACGTAATCTCACATCAACAACACAGATTTATCAAAGGTCGCTCAACATTCACAAATCTACTGGACAATGGATTTGAACAACCATCGACCTACTGACATAGTTTATTTAGATTTCTCCTAAGCATTTGATAAAGTCCCTAAAAGAAGGGTACTTCACAAAATTGAACAACTGAGTTTACCGAAGGTATGGGATATAATAGATGCGCCTTGTTTACATTGAAATTGTCCGCAACATCTATCTGACAGTACGCTCTTCCTATGTTGTCAGATCTCTTTCAGCAAATATTCTGCATTAAGGCCAAGTTCAATGACAAGTGACGGCGACTTTTTTATCACAAGAAATACAGCTCTGAACGATAATATTTTAAAAAACTGTTTTCAAAAATGGGTTCAAAAAACTGTAAAAAATTATGGAAAGTCTATGGTTTGTTTTACTTTTAATGCATAATATTTTAATAAGTGATATTTAACAAATATTTAAAAGTTATGGACTTTCCATCATTTTTTATAGTATTTAGAAGTTAAAACGCAACATACATTCTTTTATTTTTGCCTAATTATTTCAGGATTCTTGTGATAAGATTTAAAAATGTAGGGCCCATAAGATGCTGCCATCTGAACAGAGGAATAGACACTAAAAATTGAAAAATTGCAACATCGCTCCCTATGCAGACGAATGTAAAATGGCTTAGCCCAATTTGACCATGTTTATGGGTGAGGGGCGAGGTGGTGTGCGGGGAAAGGTTGCAAGTAAATAAATTATTCTATAAATGCTATTTTCTGTTTGGAACACATTACAACACAAGCATGTTTGTTTTGAAAGTTTGACGTTTATGGTTTGACGTGTCATTTCAATTTATTGGACTTTAATAATTTAAAAGATGCACTGTACTTATATTATTTATATATATATATATATATATATATATATATATATATATATATATATATATATATATATATATATATATATATATATATATATATATATATATATATATATATATATATATATATATATATTATTGTAGATCCAGGTATGTTTTCGGTGTTTTTTTTTTATTTTATTTATTTGGCTAGTTTGCTAATATCACAATATTCAAATTTAGTAAAAAATAATGTAATAATATAACAATTATTTTAATAACATTCTAAATAGGAAATGTAATTTAACTGCAATTGTTTTGATAACAGTATTTGCATATGGTCTGTGAATTTCATCTGTTTCCGAATAATTACCCTTAAATATTTGAATTTTTCTACTAACTGTATAGATTTTCTTCCAATTTCCTATATTGTTTGTCCACAAACTGCATATAGTTATTACTTATCAGCTTATATTTTGTTTTAGGTATTTGTGTTGATTTTTAACAAATGATTGCAACATCATTTATAAACATTTTGCAGAGTTTTATTGACAATTAACTCTTAGTTATCTGAATCCTTACAACTTACAAGAAACATAGATAAGGACATCATAGGCAAACAGGTAAATGTCATATTAATTATTGCAACATTAACAATCATTAATATAAATAAAAAATAACAGGGGACCTAATTTTCTTCCTTTGATGTGGTTAATTTCTTCTGATCAGAACAGTGATTCTTTTGTGCCAACTCGACACATTACATACAGAATAGAGAGAGACATTACATCAAAATCGCTGTCTGTCGAACAAAGATAGGAGTCTCGATAGGAGACGTACTCAAAAGATGAGAATCCCACTACATATGTTATTTAATTTTAATCTCTCTGACCTGATACTTAGATAATCTACATGCTACCCCAATGCATGCTTTATAGCATAGATATAAAAACCACCTTTATACCAATACTATTTAATTTTTTTATCGAATGATTTTGATCAACAGAATCAAGTGCATTTTAAAGAAATACAATTAATTTTGAATTGTACATATATGGCGGATTGTACAATAGGCAGTTAAAATGTAGACTTAGTTTAAACTGTGAACCTTGTTGTATACTCATCGGTTATTGTTAAACATAGTTTTAAAAATGACATTTGTTTTTGAATATAACTAGTTAAAAATAAAACTCTTGTTAGTTAAAATATGTTTAGAATATTTTTTGTACATACATAATGTATTTTGTAATAATTAAAAATCATAATATTCTTGTAAGGAAGTTGGAATGCTTAGGGTTTGATCAGTCGCTGTTGAGATTATTTTCATATTACCTAAATCATCGTTTTTATTGTCTTTTACAACGGATTTTCATCTTCACCCCTCACAGCAACATCTGGAGTTCCACAGAGCTCCAATCTGGGACCACTATTATTTAGTATATTTATAAATGACTTGGCAATAATTTTAACCTGCTGTTCGCTGCTGACTTAAAAATATTTACCTCAATCTCATCAATTCAAGACTGTTACTTTTTACAGACCCAACTTGGGAATCGTTGAAAATTGGTGTAATGAAAACAAGCTGAATGAATGTGTCTAAATGTGAAGTATGTTCCTATACTAGAAGTATTATATATCTATAAGTTCTTGTAGCTTTGACAATAAACATATATTGATTGATTAACAAGGTGGAGTTTGATTATTTATTTAACAGTCTACATTTATCGGACTTGTGCACAAATTGAAGATTAAGGCATATTATTCAACCAAAAAGTTACTTTTTCGGATTATATTGAAAATACAGTTGCTTCTGCGTTGAAAAGCTTAATTCGTAATACTCGTTCTTTCACAAACTCTTAAAGCTTGGAGATCCTTTACTTTTCTTTAGTTCGTTCCAGGCTAGAATATGCATCTCTTATCTGGAACCTTATTTACAATATTCATAAAAGATCATTGGAAAATGTTCAGCGGCGATCTTTCAAGTACCTTTCTTTTAAAATAGATGAGCTGTATCCCATTCGAGGTATTGAAGAATCTCTGCTTCTTTCGAAAATAGAAGGGTAGTTTCCAGTGTTACATTTTTTTATAAAATATTACATAACACTATTGATGTACTATTTTTGATAAATTAAATAAATTTTAATGTTCCCCAAACAGCCATTAGATATCATAAAACAATTTAAACAGCAAGTATTTGAACGAACTTGGGAAGAAATTCACCTATAAGGCTAATGTGCTCAAATTTTAATTAATTTTGTTCTGATTGGGATATTTATTTCGACCATTAGTTGTACTAATTTGTAGCTAATGTATTTAGGATTATTTCTTTTTTTTTTTCTTGCTGTTGCTAAAATTATTTTCTGTCGAAATATTATGTTTAACATTTATTTCATGTATTTTGTTCTGTAAATGGATTAATTTGTTGGGCAATAAAATTATTTTTATTTTATTAAGCAAAAAAAATGTTTATTTTGATGCACCTACCACCTTTAAAAGTTTGTCAGTATATTAACGAGAAATCCTATATATAATTCCCAAAGAAAAATATTTTTGGAATAAATTCCGAATTCTATTTATTGATATTTGTTATTTTTTAGGTTCAGTGACTCGAAACATGATGATCAGCTACACCAAGAATATCCTTGATACTTTAAAAAAATGGTACGAGATTAAACAGATTTGATGCTATGTCACATTGTGGTGCGAAGACGTGGCTTGTATAAATTTGGGGTATCAGTTGATAGAAAACAGTACGCAAAAATAAATTTAAATCTGCAGATGCATCAGAGATAGCCATATTCCATACCACAATATGTCATGCGTGAACTCGATGAGATTTCATCGGCTAAGTATCATTCCTCTGTAATGTTTTGTATCATTAGGAACACGCAACATTGTAAACAATTATGACCAGGGTTTTCTGACCTTTTCCCTAGGTCAGAGAGAATAAATGAATACTAAATAATGTATAGTAATAAAGATTGAAAATATATATATACTTTTAAGAGTTTTATTATGTCAGCCATAGTTTTATACCAAAAATGAAAATAAACTGAAATTATACATTAAAAATACATTCATAAATAACTATATTTATAACACTCATCGACTCTCTCCTGGCTAAAATATGACTTATCTATCTATTAGGCTCTGTTCCGTCTATTTTTTGCCTTTAGCCTCTTTCTGACACTTCCATTCGTTCTTATTCAGTGTAGTATTCACATAGTTTTCAGAATATCAAGTATTATACCTATCTGATGCTTGGTCCTGCAAAGTTCATCTTCAGTACACCTGCTTATGTGACATCTATCTCGATGTCAAGTTTGATTGAACACCCGTTTCTTGCCTATTACTCTTATACTTAACCAGAACTAGCTTAAACTTGAACGCATATGTCTAATTCGGCCAAAACACAGCTTTGGTAAACAAATATCTATTTTACCGCTGGTTTCATTACAAAAAACTGGAGTAAAGGGTAAAATTATCTCTTGTCCAGTACACTCGTATAATACACTTGAATATTGCCTATATTATTTTTGATTGAAGGCGTATACATTTAAAAATGTCGTTTACTTAAAAATAAACATTTAATTTTGATATTTTATTTAACTCGATCAAAACATTAAATTATTATTTTCCATGGCTTATACCGGACCTGTATGTACTCTAGTAGCCATGGAGTAGCTGACAGTGTTGCCGTCAGTTGCCGCCACATATTCATTAGTGACATACGTTTTATAAATTCATCGTAATAGAAATTTGTTGACAAAAAGAGGATAGAAATTTAAAGTGACGTCTTTTATTACTTTCGAATGAAAAAAAATCGATAATGCAATTTTCTAACCTAAAAAAAATCGAGATGATATGTCAAACAAAATTGAACTTGGCCTTAAATTTTTATTAAAAAATTTACTACTTTCTTTAATATAATCTATTAAAAAAAGAAAAATAAAGAATTGATTGCATCAATAAGAGTTTTTTACTCATTACAATTATTACTTTGTATCGTCTTTTACACGTGTATCGTATGTGGATATTACACATTCTGGTTCATAACCTTTAAGTTGAGCAACTAAGACATTTTTTTGACGGCGTCAAGTGACAGCCTCATTTTAGTTGTTTTTTTCTGAGATTTTCGAGAATAATTTAATTGAACTGTTTAATAAGAACATTTAGGATGGTGAAAAAATATGTATTGTGTCAAATTATTTGTAATAAGAATGATATGCGGCAATTTCATCGGTATACGGAAACAACTAGTAGGTATCGATAACTTAGTTTACGAAATCAAAAACTGTAACAAATTACAAATCTGCCATGCGGATCTCATAAACTCCTTAAGAAGAATGTCAGATTTAACCTTACTCAGGTACTTTCTGTTTCAGAGCTTAGTTTAAATGATCCACTCCTTAAATTATCTATTATTTAATTAATTAGGTAAGAAGTGAGATAGATATTTCTTTGTGTAGAGGGAAAAAGAAAGATAGAAGGTTCTCATTACTTACTTTGTACCAAATATTCTTTTAAGTTACTCCAAGAACCATTTCATAAAAGTTTTATTGCACAAGAATGATTGACACATCTCAGATGTCATCCTTGTAATATATCTAATAATGTAAACAAAACCATTTTTAAAATAATAAATATGAAATTAATTTCTAACTTAGTTAGATAATAAAAATATACACCGTGTCCCACGTAAGGCGGGCATTACAACTTTATTGAGAATAAATTAATTTGTATTTTCGCCATTTTCTGAGTATACATAATCGAATATGCTCTTTTGAATTAAAATAAAATGAACTCTGTGCAACTTCCGGTTATACCGGAAGTGACCACTAACTTCGTTATTTTAAAGGGAATACCCCATATTTTTTTTTAATTTTAGATTCAGCATGAAATTCTGTAAACAACGATACCCCATTTGCCTATTCTAGTTATAGCGGATTTGGCGTTATTCAATTTTTTTCTACATTTTTAGTCGCTGGTAGGACATTTCCTTAAAGTCGTCTATCTCAGGTACTATATCTATCAGATACTTAAAATTTTAACCAGAGGTAGTAGATGGGATGTACTTTTTGAGAATATTTAGTTATTCATTATTTGTTGTACGGGGTGTTTGCAAATTATTTTTAAAAATGAAATTTTTTAAACATAAAAAACTTTTTTTATTTTAAATTGAACACCCTATATATTTTTTAAATTTTAGATTCAGCATGAAATTCTGTAAACAATGATACCCCATTCGCCTATTCTAATTATACTGTATTTGGCGTTATTCAGTTTTTTATAAACTCTTATATGCCGGCAGACATTTGCTTTTTTAAATTTACTTGTGTGTGTGTGAGAGAGAGAGAATGGCATTAGACTAAGTCTGTTTGCCACAAAATGAGGAATATATATATACAAAAACTTTATTAAAATGATTTTTAAAAACAAATCATATTAGTAGGTTAATTTACTTGTACATCGTTTGTTCGACTGTGTGTTTGGAAATTATTTTAAAAAATAAATATTTTGAACATGAAATTTTTTTTTATTTTAAATGGAAAATCCTGTATATTTTTATTTCATTTTGTTCAGAAAATTATTCTTCATTGATCTTCATTTGCACTATTAATTCCCTATAATTATCTCTCGCCAATTTTAAGAAAATTTAAATTTAAATTTTACGCATGCACCTACATAATATAGTATAGTTTTACATTTTAATTTTTTATCTTAGTATGCCGTGGAAATATGCTAAACAACAATCTGTCAACAAACTGAATTGTCATATTTCTATGTATTGAAGTTGTGTATTTTTTGCGTTCAAAATATGGAAAATATGGAAAATATTGAAGAATATACCAACCAAGATATTCTTAATTTATTTTACATTCATGGAGAATGTAATCGAATCAAAAGTAGAACCTGCCGCATGTTTAACGAACGTTACCCTCATTTACCACCAATGAACAGACAGAAATTTGATAGAATCGAAGCTAACTTTTTGAATAATTTTAAACAAAACCCGGGAAGAAACCGTCAACATTATGTCCGAGATGAAGAAGTTAATCTAATTAACGTATTAGGGTATTTTACTGCGTATCCTCACGCCTCCATTAGAATGGCTCAAGATAATTTAAATATTAGTCGAGGGTCAATACAACGAATTTTAGCACTAAATAAATGGCATCCCTATGCACAAAGAAAAGTTCATGAGTTGCGAGATGGTGATCAAATAAGACGAACTGAATTATGCGAATGGTTATTGGTACGAATTCAAGAAGATCCCGAGATTTTAAAACAAAATTTTGTGGTCAGACGAGTCGAAATTTACACGTAAAGGGATCATCAATCGCAAGCAATGTCATTTCTGGGCAAACGAAAATCCACATTTTTATCGTGAAGCACAATTTCAGTACGAATTTAGTTTTAATGTGTTTGCAGTGATCGGTTTTGGAAGAGCTTTTTATTACATTATAATGAAAGACTGACCTCAGAAAGATACATTAGAATTCTTAGAGAAGTAGTTGCCGACATTTTAAACCAGCTACCAAATAATAATTTTTGGTACCAGTTGGATGGTGCCCCAGCACATTCAACATACTATGTAAATTAAGAAATTACAGCACTCTTTGAAGACCGATGGATAGGTCCAAA
This sequence comes from Psylliodes chrysocephalus, assembly GCA_927349885.1. Taxonomy (NCBI): domain Eukaryota; kingdom Metazoa; phylum Arthropoda; class Insecta; order Coleoptera; family Chrysomelidae; genus Psylliodes; species Psylliodes chrysocephalus. The sequence goes on from OV651819.1 coordinate 56,400,204, forward strand.
TGGTCCTTGGCTTTGGCCTGCAAGATCGCCAGATCTAACTCCTGTTGATTTTTTTTATGGGGTCATATTAAAAATTTAGTGTACTCTACCCAAATTAATACTAAAGAAGAATTAGAGCAAAGAGTTCGGAATGCCTTTAACGAGTTAGATGGTGAAATGATTCGTAAAGCAACAACTAATCATGTTGAAAAAAGATTGTTAAAATGTTTAGAAGCTAACCGGGGGCATTTTGAACATTTGATAAAATGATTTTTTTAAACCATGTGCTTTTAATAAAAATTGTTTTTAGTTAGTATGTACCTTATCATTAAAAAAATTTAAACTTTTTAAACGACATATTTTGTTGCAGAAAACTGTAAATGTTTTTAAAAGTACATCCCATCTGCTACTTCTGGCTAAAATTTCAAGTATCCAACAGAAATAGTACCTGAGACAGTCGACTTTAAGAAAATGCCTACCGGCGCGACGACTAAAAATTAAAAAAAAATGAATAACGCCAAATCCGCTATAATTAGAATAGGCAAATATGGTATCATTGTTTACAGAATTTCATGCTGAATCCTAAATTTAAAAAATATGTAGGGTGTTCCCTTTAAAATAAAAAAGTTTTTTATGTTTAAAAAATTTCATTTTTAAAAATAATTTGCAAACACCCCCGTATAACAAATAATGAATAACTAAATATTCTCAAGAAGTACATCCCATCTACTACCTCTGGTTAAAATTTTAAGTATCTGATAGATATAGTACCTGAGATAGACGACTTTAAGAAAATGTCTACCGGCGACTAAAAATGTAAAAAAAAAAATTGAATAACGCCAAATCCGCTATAACTAGAATAGGCAAATGGGGTATCGTTGTTTACAGAATTTCATGCTAAATCTAAAATTAAAAAAATATATGGGGTATTCCCTTTAAAATAACGAAGTTAGTGGTCACTTCCGGTATAACCGGAAGTTGCACAGAGTTCATTTTATTTTAATTCAAAAGAGCATATTCGATTATGTATACTCAGAAAATGGCAAAAATACAAATTAATTTATTCTCCATAAAGTTGGTAAATGCCCTGCCTTACGTGGGACACGGTGTATACATCTTGAAGGCTTACGTCATACCTCTGTATTGTATTCATAATTTTAAGAGAGACGTCCCTGGAATGTATACCTACTAAAGAAAATCGACTACCTTAGAAAAAAGTAAATAACAGACAAGAAGAATGGAATATAAAAGATATCAACTCCGAAAGTACAACTAGGTTCAAGTAAGATAAGTTTATGTACATAAAAATTATCTTTTCCTAAATATAAAAGTAACAATAGCGGTATATTATATAATTGTACTTGGTATATACAATCTTATAAATAAGATATTTATTTTAAGAGCGCTGCAATCCTATAACACTTGTAGAAAAAAATATTCTGTATATCCACTTTTGTTGCACAAACTACCATTATTTGTTTATCTTAGGGTAATTTCCAGATTTCGTGAACAAGCCAATATTAATAGTAATTCTAGAAAAATAAAGTAATTTTTTACCATAATAAAGTTAAAAATTTAACTATTGCTAAAACCCCAATAGACTGTAATTATTAAACCATATACCTAGTCGAAAATAAACACAATCCGCCATTATGTTGGGGAATAGGTATGACGTCTACTATAAAACATGATACTACTCCTTCGGCCTGTTTTTCTACCACCCATTACTTTAATTAGAGTAGGCGTGGTAATTTATTCACTGGGGCACTATATCCAGAATATATGATACTATAAGTAAAAAAAACCTCTGGATATGCCCGGACGGATAACAAGATATATTAATTATGCAAATAAAGGACTCTAGGTCATAGAGGGTAAAAACTAACCAAAATAAAATGTACCTAAAAGTAGTTATTTTTTTTAAGTTACCTCGGTTAAACACGCGATACACCTATTTTAACAAAAATAATGAAAATTAAAGCAAATGCAAAAATCTTTTCTTATAAGCGGTATATTTTCATATACCTTATAGTGTAGGCCAGAATTATTTTACATTGCTTCTCAATTAGATTTTAGTATAACATACCTATATATTCACAAAAAATGGGGACATAGAAGCTACAAAGCTAACGTTGAAAAGTATAGTTGTCAAATTGCAAAACTAAAATGTATGACTGTAATTTATTATTAAACGACGGTGCTTCGAAAGTTCTAAAACTTTTGGTACCTAATACACTATGTTCAGCAACTCTTTGCCTTGCTCAACGAGGATTGCTGCTACTCTGATAGCTGATGATTAATTTCTATTGGCTATGTACGTGTAAGATTCTGTCCACGTGTACTGCTTGTGGACTGCTTGTCCATAGTTGGTGTACATATGTAAAGGAAAATTAAAATATAACATGGATATGTTCAGATCATGTTATGTAAAAGTTAAAATTCTTGTAACAAGTGTAAATATTAAATCGTAAAATATTAAATATTAAAATCCAAAAACATATCTTTTAACCTATTAGTCAGGTCATACGCGGTAAACCTTTTGAGTCTGTTTGATAAATAGTTGTGACACAAGGTTTTTGGCAAGTTTGTTTGGGTAAGACTCAAGTCTTTTCGTGTAGCTTTCACTAAACTTTTAATTTTGTCTTTGACCATATAGGTACTTTTAAATGTAAATAACAAGCAATGATATTATCCCTGGAGTACTGGCTATTATTCTCTCCATGATTTTTATATTGGAATTAGAAACTGAACCCGACAGCTGGATTTTATATATCCATATAAGTTAGGATGACCTTGTATACCAACATCTTGTTCTCTAGTGACAATTGGAATTTGCGTCCAATAATCCCATGTGACTGGTGATGTTTTTAAGCCCACGCTGCTTTATTTTTGTGAAAAGGTGATTTTTCATGTAAGTCTTCTATCCAAATGCATTCCAAGATATTTGGTATTATCCCTTTGCGGAATCTCTTTGTTGTTTAGACTCTATGCCAGTTTAATCGTCTGTTTATGAAGGCCACGCGAGTTGATTTTACTTCGTTGACTTGTATTCTCCACTTAATTAACCTTACGTGTAGTTTGTAATATTTGAGATGACAGTTTGGGTCTTGCATGTGCTGTTAGTACATCTGTATCATTAGTGAATGTGGCGGTTAGGTTAACGCATTGGCTGATGTTGGTAAGTCTGGTGTAATAGAAGGTATGGAAGCGGGTTCAATACGCTTCCTTGTGGAACGCTGGCATTTATTGGATGTAATGGCGAGTGTTCATCTTGATGTTACGCCATAAAATGTCGATCTTAAGGGTAGGATTTGAGGATGAAGAAATAATTGAGGTTAAGGAATTGTCTGATAATATTATACAATAGCCCAGTGTGCGAAACTTTATAAATCTTGGTTAATATTAAGAAATACCACAGAGCAGTGCTTTTTATCTTCGAACTCTCGCATAATTTTGTTAGTAACACGTTGGATTTATTCATTAGTTGCTTGTTCCTCTCTAAAACGGCATTGATGTTTAGGAATAACTTGATTTTCCTCAGGTATTGGTGCTAATCTGTTTATATTTTTGTTATTGGAACCTACGCTTCAAATTACAAATGACAAATTTTGTTTCGTCACTAATTTTTTTTTTTACTTTTTTTAGTTAGAAGGTCATGAACTGAATAATAATGTTGTAATAGCCTCGAATAACTCAAAATAAAACCAATTTTAACAAATGCGTTACAAATAAAGCCTTCTGATAAAAAATAAATTTTTAAAACGTGCTTTCTACCAAAATCACAGTCTTTTAAATGGCATCCTCTATAAATGCGATTTCGCCTTTTGTTAGAGAATGAATTTAATTGTCTTCATTAATTATTAATTTCTTCTTCTCAATTATTCGCGTTATATATTTTGACACTTTGCCCCACCTAAAAGGTTCATGCTTTGGAACCTTATCGAAGAATCGTAGATATCGATGTACCGCCAACGTAGTAGTCAGTTCACTTGCTATCTGTGTTATTTTGTGCCTTTTTGTTGTATGTGTGCCCCCCGATTCCGGTCTTCGATTAAGATATATCAAGGTAAAGTGTCAAATACGTAGGTTAAAAATTTCCGTATTTGCCGAAATCCGAATGGGCATTTGTAGATTCAATCTCTTGTCAATTATCTACTTGTATTCCTCAAGCTTCTGAAAGGACATTTTTTTCACGTTTGCACTAGTAAACAGTCGGATGTGGTGGTGGTATCTCCCACTCCGAAAGTGCCGGACTTGGAAGTTCGGCTGCTCGAAGGCATAAATAGACAAGCACAAGGAAAATTCGGTCTCTTCTTCTTCTGTAGTTTTTGCCGCTCTAGTGAAAGTATTTAGTTTTCCGCCAGCCGAAAGTATTAGCGACCAACGTGCCAGCCCCGTTATTAAATTTTTGAATATTATGTTTGATTAGTCAGAGAATTTTGATTCGTATTCAGAGTTGTTTTCATTTCATCCCTTATTGGGGAAACCGTTGGTAATTTTTTCTCGATATTGGAAATGAGACTTGATCTAAGTGTATCGCAATTTCACGACTGTATCCAATCTCCTTTAAAAGACGCCCTAGTCTAAGCTGAAGTAAGAGGTTTAACTAGATATTGTCATTTTTTTTTTAATTTTGAGGTTCGATTCGTTGTTAATCTAATTGTAGCGCAATTTCAACGACGCTATCCAGTCTCTTTAAAAGAACCAATAATTAATTACTAGTTTGGACGGTCCTCGCTCCACGCTTTTTATTTTTTTATTTCTTTTTTCTATTCTTACTTTTTCCAAAGTCACAAACTAACTCTTAAGCGAGCCGCCCTAATTCCCACCGAATTCAAGAACGCCGTTTCGATTGGGATCGCAAAGAATTAGTTATCCAAAAATTTCGTAATATCGCCTCGATGCCGTGGTAGATATATCAGATTATCAGTTCTCGCCGTCGTCCCATGTTTGGCTACCAAACGCCGGCTTGATTCTAAATACGGGGGGGGTGCCGAAATAATCGTTTGCATTAATAATAACTAGTGGCTGTAATTAACTCTTATTTCCCTGTAATCGTCAACCGTTATTTATAAACAATTTATTTGGTGGGAAATTTATTTTCTGTATACAGGCAGCATCGTAGCTACCTGTTTTTATTTATTTTAAGCTTCTTTATTGATCAGCCGTAATATTTAAAATAATTAATCTGTTTTATTTTTCGTTTCTTTAATATTTAGCCATATTTAATTTAACTTTAGTTATTGGGAAATTAATTTTCCGAATACAGGGAGGTTCAAGTTTCCGTTTTAATTATTTATTTTTCTGTAATATCCAAACGTAATATGTATTTATATAATTTCTCCGTTCTAATTATTTTCGTTTCCTTATTATTGAACCAGGATATTAATTTTATTTTATTTATTGGAAAATTTATTTTCTGCATACAGGGAGGTACATAATTTCCGGATTGATTATTATCCGGTATTATTGAAAGGTTATATTTACTTTAATTTCATTTATTGGAAAATTTTAATTTTATTTATTGGAAAATTTTAATTTTATTTATTGGTAAATTTATTTTCTGTTTACAGGGGGATCAATTATTTTCGTAGTTTTCAACTGTTGTATTTAATTAATTTTATTCACCGAGAATTTATTTTCTATATACAGGGTGGAGCGTAAGTTTCCGTCGCAAATGTTGTACCGTATTGCTCACTGTTTAATTAAATTTTATTTATACAAAATTTGTCTCCTGTATATAGGGGGTGCCGAAACCGCGCACCAGGTGTCATTATTTTCTTTTTTTTTGTAAATGTATTTTGTTATTGATCCTTGTGTTTGTTTTATTACCGGCTCTTAACCGTTTTCTTTCAGAGTACCGTAGGGTACGAGGTATAAGAGAGATAAATGCTTTAATTGTAATTTAGTAGCTACCTCGTTAGCAGTGACCGCTTGGAAGTATTTTTAACTCTACTAAGTTTATCTTAAGTACACTCTGATGTACTACAGGGTCACAGGGCAAACTGTGTTACCAAAACTGGCGCCCGAGCAACCGACTTCCTGATTCACTATAGGTGAAGCTAGAAGCCTGTCACTTATGCGTAACTTACCTTTACTTTAGTCACAGTGTCACACACAAATGTTATAAGAAAAATTACGAATAATGAATATTTTCTGTTACCAACAAACACAAGCGTGTAACTGAAATGAACGGCAACAGAGTTGTAGATATTGGTATGTATGTATGTATCTAGCTGATTAGCGGTGATATTTAACGATTGCCTGGACGTAAATAAAGATGCGTATGATTACCCGCTGCGTGTAATTACCCGTCCGTCCCCTATGATTCTTCGAAATTTGATCCACATTTATTACTATATAAAGAGAGATATTAACGTGACTCTAGTCTCACCCGATATTACTTTTTATTCAAAGAAAGGCGACAAGTAAATTACTTTATGATACACCTTGAAACATATTGTGAAGGTAGGGTTTGAAAAATAGTATTCTGTATTACTTAAATTCAAATATTTTTATATTATGTATTACATTTATATTAAATTTGTACACACTGCATATCAACTTCTAACATGCTGGCACATCAGAAAGCGATACAGAAAGGGTTGAAGGATGTTTGAGGATCTCAGAGGAAGTATGAAGGGTGTCTGAGGATTTCCGAAGATGTATGAAAGATCTATAAGGATTTCTGAGGATATATGAGGATTTTTATGAGGATATATGAGGATTTCAGAGGATGCATATGGATTTAAAAGGATTTATTTCTACTAAAAGAATGTAGGTGTACAAAATTTAGGTCAGTAGTTTGCCTCTCGCCTATTTATTTGATTTTACAAACCTGTACATGTCTGTGAATCAGATCAATCATGACTTGAGCCTAATTAGTTATTTTTCCATTAATCATAACCTACACATAAATCCGTCCAAATCAAAATGTATTATTTATTGCAATCAAGTTTCTAAAGAATTTATTGAACACAATACATTTTTTAAAATATGTGATGAACTAATACAGGCCCTAGTCTCATTGTCACCTGGTATAACTTTTTACTCGCAGAAAGGCGGCAAGTAAATTACTTTTTCTATCCATGTCAGTAAATGTTAAAAATCGCAATGTCAACATTCCTTGTAAATGACATTTAACAATAACATGCACGTAATGAGATCTCATAACATACTCGTGCGTTTTGATAAAAAAACTTAAATTTTTTGGTTTAATCAAATTGCAATCAAATTTTTATCTACTTACTACTTCATTTGGTCTATTTACATAAATTTAGTCAATTGAAAAACAAACACTTTTAGCATTAGCTAGATACATCTTGGATTAAAAAAGTGATGCCCCTAAATGTCGGCAACACATTATACAATTTTTCACAAAATTAATCCCGTTTTCTTAGCACGCTATGGAAATAAATGTCTTGCCATTTATATTGTCAATTTATATTGTCAAGGTACGAAATAACTTATCGAAAATTTAAGGATTGGCGACACGAGCATATGTCCTTTATTTAACAGGAGAAAATAAGTGGACGTAGAAAAAGTATAGTACGTTACACGAGTTGTAAGCCCATTACGCACTCGTAAACTTTTTCACTTCGTGTGTAATGGGTTACTTACAACTTTTGTTACGTAATATACTATTATGATACACCTTGAGAAACATATTTTGAAGATAGGGTTTGAAAAATAGTATTCTGTGATACTTAAATTCATGTTTATATTATATATTATTATTAAATTTTTGTTATATTTAAATGAATTTATATACACTATATATCAACTTTTAACATGCTGGCCCATATAAAGCGATACAGAAAGGTGGAAGATGTTTGTGGATCTCAGGGGAAGTATGAAGGGTGTATAAAAGATCTATAAGGATTTATAAGGATTTATAAGGATTTATAAGGATTTCTGAGGATTTCTGAGGATTTCTGAGGATTTCTGAGGATTTCTGAGGATTTCTGAGGATTTCTGAGGATTTCTGAGGATTTCCAAGGATGTATGAGGATTTCAGAGGATGCATAAGGATTTATTTCTACCAAAAGGATGTAGGTGTACAAAATTTAGGTCAGAGGTTTGTCACTCGCCTATTTATTTGATTTTACAAACTAACTTTATTATCAAAAAATTATTTTATCTCAAAATATTTAGATTATTTGATGTAAACGCGAAACATCAGAAAATTAAAATAGCCCAAACATAATATTTTATACGACCACACTACTCATAAATTAAAATAAATCGTATTTTTTAAGCCATATTTTTTAATTATTTCCATTTTGATGAAGTAATGGTTGACAGACCAACGTCCCCTGTAAAAAACTGGAATATACTTAAATAATCGTTCATTTCATACACATTATAACATGTGGGGTCGAAATTAGAAAAATGCCAAAAATAATTAGCCGGTGTTGCAGTCGTCAGTCGTCATTGTCGAGATAAATGACAAGAGCCCCCAATCTAAGCCCTTTTTTTCGTGACGGACAGATGGTGCCCTCAAACGTCAGTTGGTCTATCTTCGCATCGTGTACCCCTCTCGCCTCTACGGCCGGGGACAGTGTAACCAACGCAGCGTATCAGTGGGGTCTTGCACAAACACGTAAAAGATATATGTGTAATTAGCTAATTACTAGAGTGGTCATGGCTCCAAGGGACGTACGTGTAAGGCTATTTTTTTGATTTGAAATAAGTAGTATTCACACAACATATTAAAAATATTTTGAACTTTTAGTTTATTAGATATAGTATATTACATTACGAGTGTGGAAAGTGACATTTTTCACACGAGTGGGAAATATTGTTGCACGAGGCACAAGCCAAGTGCGACTATCACACGAGTGTGGAAAATCACTTAATGTACAATATTTTTCCTACGACCACAAAATAATTTCATCAAAAAATGTAAAACCACATTATTATTATAATAATTAAAATGTATTTAGAAAAATAATCAACAATAATCGTATTTATTCAATTTTCGGTCGCTCGCCATGTCTCAAATGGCAAAGTTGATAAGTTTGACATTCTAATCATCTGAGCTAATAGGCCTTACGTCAATTGAATGATCTAATCGGTTATGTGTTTAACCAGCAAAAAGCAAACATATCTTAGTTATTTTAAAATTATTTTAATAATAATTGTTAAAGATAAATATCAAGGATCTAATTTACAATTTCAATAATTTAAAAATCATATCGATTTTAGTAATAATATGGACATTACATAGATCAAAATAGAAATGATGTGTTTGAAATTTTGTGACAGCTGCTGCGGAAAGTAGCATATTTGTACACGGGTGGAAAGTAAATTCTTATTCAAACGCGTGTGATATAGGGCACTTTTCATAGGACTATATAGTGTGATATGCGTCACTTTCCTAAATGGTCGTAACAAAGATATTTAGCGGCATTTGGTAGTTAGTTTTTTCTATAGGAATGAAATAATGAATTCATTATTACATAGGGTAATAGTAATCATTATTATTATATTAAAAGAAAATGATTCTGATAAAACGACATTTTTAACTCTGAAATCAAAAGAGTGAAACTTACTTTTAACGGAATGTGTGTGAGTGAAGAAACATTATGTCAAAAAAGAGGGAGATAAAGGATGGTACTACTTTTGTATGTATGTGTTAGTCACATTTCTGTTTAATTGTATAAATGAATGATTTTGTTGTTTAAAGTTGTAGAAAAATATGTTAGACTGGAAAGGAAATTAATTGAATTGATATATTTAATTGCTTGGCCTTCAGATGTATTATACGAGCTTATAAATCCCAAAAAAGATATTATATTTTTTCGTAAATATTATAATATCATAAACAGCTGTTTTTTCCTCGTAACTCACAAGTGACACTGTTGAGGTTATATTATTGACATTTCTTAAAAAAAAAAAAAAATGAAATTTCTTACCTTGGAAATAACTTTTGGTGCGTAGATAGCTAACGGACAGCCTGAGTATGGAAAGCCTATCGAGTTTGGAAAGGATGTTTTGTTCGAAAGGCAGAAGACTAGCTAGAGTGTCCAGTTCAGCGTTCAATCGTTCCCTGTGCCTCTTCGATGGATTGCTCTTCGTCACTCCATCTTTCGGAGTCGGTTTTAAACTGAAATAGAGAACAAAACTTTAATAAACTCTTACAAAATAATTAGAATAACTAATTTCATAGACAGCTTGGAGAAATTCGTTTATAGCATTTATTGATCTTAAAAAAGCGTTTGATTTGGTAAATAGATAAAAAATAGACTTTCAATCGTATTTGGTTTGTCTAACTTTGAAAATGTTATTTTCCATAGTTTACAAGTCAAGAAACATTTTAAAATTTATGAAATTTCTGGAAGAATTGGATCTTTTTTAGGTTAAGGAGTATTCACAATAAAATTTACTTAGTAGTAGTAAATTAAGGAATTATTTTAAATACTCTTAAAAATATAGACTACCATTCTGTTCAACCATCTACAAAAAGGATTACTGGCTTAAAACAGTTATAAAAAAATTAAGATTCTTTAATTCCTATAGTATTACGATTTATCCACTCTACAAATTCAAAAAAAATGTGCATGATGATTTGAAGGTTTTTATTTATCAATAAAATTAAGTCTTTGGATCTTCGCTTAAATCTATAGAGGACAAGGAACCATAGGTATAGGTAAAGTCTATTTATTCACGACCCTGTATAACATGCCGAGGGAGGATGTTAGCGTGAAAAAGTGAGATATTGGAGGCGGCACGCGAAATTAAAAACACTCAAACACGAATATATCCGTGTACCTTTATCTACAGATACACGGACTATACCTGCTTACTGTTACGAGACTGGATAGGTCATGGATTACTATTACATTAGTTGGATAGATATCCAGTCAATTGCAATGCACATCACACTACCATCAAATTTGAATGTAAATGTTTAATCGACGATTACTTTGATCAGCAGATTTATAGACAGGTATGGCTTTAAAAATGGAGGTAAAATAGGGAATGAGATGCAATCACGTAGTCAAAAATGTCAATACTTTGGCCATATTGATAATAGACTTCCTTCACTTGGGATAGTTTATATTTTAATGGATTGTTTAATCTCATTATAATTAATTATACATGTTTATATAAACTATTCGTCTCAAAACATTAAATGGCTTCGCGTAAACATACCTTTCATAGGTAAGTATAAATACAGTGCAGAGTGGTATCAAAATTAAATGTTGATATAGTGTTCAGAATTAAATTAAATGTTTTCTTATCAATGACAGTAATAAGTATATACCAGGAACTAAATTCTAAATTAACATACAACATTTATATATCTACGTAATAAACACAATTTTATTCATTTATATCAAATTTCCACAGGATCCAGAAAAACATAAAAAATGGATATATTTTGTAAATATAACTTCTTGGATACCTACGTAATATAATGTATTCTGTTTCAAGCATTTTCTTAAACAACACTTTTATTTCAGACGTAAATGTTATGTTCGTCTAAAAGAAGATGCTATTGCTACTATTGATATAACACAGGTAAAAAGTAATCATTTATTATATATTTATCTAACAATTTGCAACTCTTCTTGATTAACAGTAAACATTATTATTATTATTTTGTTTTGATTTTTCTCAGCTAATTGCTGGTTGCAGTAGACAGTGTTGAAGAAGAAATTCATCTTATTCCAACACGCCCAAAAATTTCCTCACTATATGGCAGGTCTGTAGAATGGCTGCTTTTTGTAGATGTGGTATAATAGGAGGTATATTTAATTTTTCTAATTGTTTTGGAAGGTTTATGGAGACAATTCCTGTAACCGAAACTACTATTGGGATTATTTGTACTCTCTTCATGCCCCAAACATGCTTTATTTCTATGGCAAGGTTTTCATATTTTATGGTTTTCTCTAATTCTGTTTTCGCAACGTTATGGCTAAGTGGGCAAGCAATGTCTATTATAAATTATTATTATTATTATTATTATTATTATTATTATTATTATTATTATTATTATTATTATTATTATTATTATTATTATTATTATTATTATTATTATTATTATTATTATTATTATTATTATTATTATTATTATTATTATTATTATTATTATTATTATTATTATTATTATTATTATTATTATTATTATTATTATTATTATTATTATTATTATTATTATTATTATTATTATTATTATTATTATTATTATTATTATTATTATTATTATTATTATTATTATTATTATTATTATTATTATTATTATTATTATTATTATTATTATTATTATTATTATTATTATTATTATTATTATTATTATTATTATTATTATTATTATTATTATTATTATTATTATTATTATTATTATTATTATTATTATTATTATTATTATTATTATTATTATTATTATTATTATTATTATTATTATTATTATTATTATTATTATTATTATTATTATTATTATTATTATTATTATTATTATTATTATTATTATTATTATTATTATTATTATTATTATTATTATTATTATTATTATTATTATTATTATTATTATTATTATTATTATTATTATTATTATTATTATTATTATTATTATTATTATTATTATTATTATTATTATTATTATTATTATTATTATTATTATTATTATTATTATTATTATTATTATTATTATTATTATTATTATTACAATACTCTACTCTAAATACAACATAGAAATTAAAAGGATATTCAAACACAAAACCACAGACTTTTTGAATTTTTGTTAATATTGTATTTACCACCCTTCATAACAATCTTCTAACAAAGCTGTAACCTTTAATGCTTATGGTCTTATTTTGAAATTTCTTACTTATTTTCTTTAAATTAATTGTTTTACCTACATATTTAAGAATAGAATAACCCTAAATAAATTGGAAATATCAAACATAATAGTGGATACAACAAAACATATTTTATTTGTATCCAGTTTATTTAAAATTATTTTTTTTATTTATTGTTCTAGACATCAAAGTAATAATTGCTACTTGTGTATTAAGAGTGAAAAGCGATACTTTGCCGCTTGAGGCAGAGTTGGCGAAGAACTTTTTGCTCAAAATGCACACAAGAACTTTTTACGATCATATCATTTTAAGAAATAGATGTAAAAACTGAAAATTTGTCGTAAGTAGTGTATACTGTGTTGCCTATATTTACATTAATCATAAAATACATTTTTTGCTAAACCGATTCTGACTAATGAGTACCTACTTGCGAGGCAAATATGGCCGCTCGCAAAACGACCCGCTTTGAGTAATCTATATAACTATATATGTTTAATTGTCAAAGACAACACGCCTACAGGTTTGTCATATCATAATTTGTCATTACCGACGCACACTGGGGCAACAAGCCCTCAAATTTGGCAATAAATCAAAAAATTAAATAGCATATACACTCTACCTCAAATTTTTTTCTGATATATTACTGTCCACTACATAATAAAACGAACAAGTGCGATCTTCTGTCTTACGCGTTTCATCACCACCCTCAGTCGAAGTTACTTATCTGAGGCAAGTATATATTCATTGTTATTTCGTAGTTTTTAATTTGTTTTTGTGCTGTGTTTAGGCTGTATTTTGATTTTTTTTTTCAAATTTCCGCCACGGAACCTTCAAGTTCAGCTATGTATTATTATTTTAATAAGTAAAAAGTTAATAAACTTAATCATATAATATTGGGGTTAAGTAAAATGAAGGTTAAACGTTAAAATTTTAAAATATTCTTAAATACATGAAGGCTATTTGTTTGTGTTCCAAAGCAGTCCAAGCTTTAAATTTCGACTATTCATATTGAATATTGTTTGTACTTTTTGAAATTGTTTAGTTTCTCTGCACTTATTTGCACTTTTCTTCACTATTTGGGTTTTTTCAAAGTATATAAATATATGCCGCTACGATCGTCAAAAACGAATTCTGGTTTTTTTAATATATTTCGTTTATTAATCAATCGATTTTATAGTCCTTAGGCTCATTTTATAGGCAACTAAATATGCTTCCAGACAGACATAACAAAATGCCAGAAATGTAAAATTTAAGATTGCCGACCTAATTGAAGAAAAAAAAAACGAGTCTAAAAGTAACCCATTTTAAGCTCGTAATAATTATAAATTAAATATAAAATCTAATAACAAAAGTTTAATATCTAACCTATTTTCTTTATTTTAAGCACGATTGGTCCATTCAATCGTAAGATATAGACAATCAAAGTTGTCTGGTTTTTATGTTTTCATAGAAGCTTATAATAACACATTATTATGCTTTGCAACGCTGCTATTTTAGTTTTTGAGCGATTTGGACTCAATGGGTCTGATTTGGTAGGTATGTAAATATACTTTCCGACCATTAAATTAAAATGGCGGAAATTTTAAATTCCAGGATGGCGAACCTAATTGAAATATGACTTGATTTAGAGCTAGTTTATTTTTGGTAGATCTGGGAGCATAGTTAGTTATCTATAACATGAGCCTAAGAACAGCAAAATCGGTTTATTATTTAAAAAATGAAAATAAAAGCAAAATACACTTGTTTATAGTCCACCCGGTATAAAACATAACACTGTTTTGCACATAACAATTTAATTTATTTTTTATTTTATTTCAGGAACGAGGTTGAACACTATATTTTTATCGATATAGAAACTTCTTAATACCATGAGAAGTTCTGGAAAGAACGAAATTAATAGAATTTGCTCACAACACCGCTAGATATTTTGTTGAAAAGTACCCACGGTCAATATGCCTCCGACATTGCACAAATACTTTATACATGGGCCTGAAATAATATCTTCTGCTTTGTTGCCTACAGACCAATAACAGACAAAACTAATGAGGACGTCTTTAATACGTTTCGACCTTGTAATCACGAGCAAACGAAAATTAAAAAAGGAAGAGCCTGCAGCACTTTTCTAAAGAAGCAGTAGATTTGTTTAAATCTGGACTCGTCCAGCTTCATAGCCATGGTATATTCATGACACTGATGATGACCGTGGAGACGATAAAAAAAATGTCTTATCACATTCTAAAGAGGATGAAATTTGATTACAATCATCATAGCTTTTCTAAATCAAATTATTATAATATTACATTTTTATTATCTGTATCTTTAACGGGTGGAGGGTGGATTACCCCCCCCCCCCCGGCACTTGGGCCTCATTAGGACCATGACATTTTTATTATATTATATGTTAGTATTACAAAAGAAAATACATAGAGGGCTTATAAAGTGTTTATTTGCTAAAAAAAAAATAGATATTAAGAATAGAATATACATTTTTATTATATTATATTCTTAATAACTTTCTATTTTTTTTTTTAGCAAACAAACACATTATAAGCCCTCTATGCATTTTCATTTGTAATACTAACACCTCTACAAAGCAATATTTAACTTATAAATTCATAAAGAGAGTCTGTGATTTATTGCCAACTTTGATGGCTTGTTGCCCCAGTGTGCGACGGGTAGCATTTTGGCAGGCCTTTGAAATGCCTAACGGTTTGTCGCTAATGACAGCGAGTTATACCAATACAAGTTAATTCACCAAATAAAATCCCCAAATCAGTAGGTATTCAGTAGCATTTCAAAACAAATATCATTTATAAAAAAGGAGTGTCTTTGAGATGAGTTTTGATTCGCTGAATCAATATGATTAAAATTTAATGTCGGTATATCAAAAAAAAAATCATTAAAAGTTTTTACCAAGCACAATTCTTTCATTTAGGTAGTTACTTCTTATTTTTAAGGTTGAATTGTTTTAATATTAAGTTAACCATAGGAAGAGCCTCCAAGGATATGTCGCAATTTACATCAAGCATTTTTAGTTCAATTTGGCGGAACAAATAAAAGACAGAGAATAATATACGATTTTCTTCTGTGAATATCCAACCGTATTGTTTGCAGTATATAATTGCGAGGTAATCATACATTATTTAGTTTCCAATGACATGTTTTTATCCAACTAGTCGACAGATCTTTTTGTTTGTGAAATATTTCTCAAATAATTTCTAAATTGTTTGGAACTAGCTAAATAATTTATCTTTTTGTTTACTTAATTTTTCTAAATGACCGTCAGTTTTTAAATAATATTCCACTGCAATAATTATAATATATAATTTTGATAGGTCGATTCATAAGGAAAAGATATTTTATAGTAAAAAAGTAACGATTTTGGTATTTATTTTTACCATAAAAATATTATTTAGGTACTCATATATTAAAATGTATGGGTCTTAAGATAGTCAGTCCCCTGAGGTACTCCAAATGAAATTTCTTTTCCATTACTGTATCTTTTATTATCACTTTTTGAATGCTATTCATTCATCCAAATAGGTTATGTAAAATACTCCTAATTCTAAATCTAAAGTATTTTTTTACGATAAGAAGGCAGTGACGCCACATAATAAAAAACCTGCGACGTTGTCAGGTAGATTTTTTTTTCATTGTGACCGTGTTCTTAATTTTTTCTAGTTTGAATATACGAGTATCATCATCAGTACATCATAGGGGGTTATGATTGACAGGTCTGTTATTTTGTAAACACACAGAAATTACAACCTGTTCACAAATAACGTGTCTGTTAAAAATAACATTACTTGTCGATCATTACCCCGCTAATGTGTAACTTTAAAGTGTTATTAAGTTATAATTTGATTAAAGAACACTGAAGATTGGAATGGATGTAAAAAAAGAACTGCTAGGATATAGAACAATAAAATTTTGACTATGAAAGCATTTTCAATAGTAGTAAGAAAAGTGTTTTAAGAGTTAAATAAAAATTAGTTGTTTTGTAATTTTTATTATAATATACGAAATCATACTATTATAAAAATATTCAAAAATATTTGAACAAGACAATTTTTTAATAATATATTTTTTTAATTATTACTTTCTTTGCTGATACTGATATCTTCCTTACCAACGAAATGGAATTTTCTCATGAATAAAGTTACCATTTTATTGACAGTAGTATGTACATCTGTTATTGTTATATTTGGTTATGTCACTTCTAACTAGAGGTAGATAGTAATGAGCAGATAAGTCTATACGCTAGGTAACATCTTGTGTTTTTGAGAGGTCCCCGATATATTTTTGTGGCATTATGTTGTATATATTAAAGATCTTTTGGTTACCAGGCCCAAAAATGCCCAGTTTAGTTTTAATACAGGGTGATGATATGCCACATATGACAGAGTGTTCCATGTACACTTCTGTTTTTATCTACTTAATAGGTATATCATTTTCTTCATTTTGTCCAAAATATCAGCATGCAACCAGAAAAGTAGAGATAGAAAAATACGATAATATTTCGAATCTCTTAAAACATAATTTTTTTACATATTATAGGCATTATTGCACTGGTTTGTCTGACAGTTATAGAAGGAGCAACACGCTAACCTAGCGATTGTACAACCACAACTGTTTTCTCGAGAATATTTTAAACAATTACAGCTGAGTACAAGCTCTTCGGTTGAAGAAAATATATTTTTTACACGTTTGGGCACCAGGTAACCATTTTCGTTATTTTAACCAAATTGGAGGAGATCGAGAAGATTTGGTGTTCTTTCCAAACAGTGATTTTGAATATATACAATATAAAAAGCTCTTAGAATTTGGAATCTTATGTTTGAAGTTGTTGGTGGCAATTTTTCTAAAGAAACACACTTTTGAAGATGATACATCCAATACCTCAGCTCATTAAACGTTTTGCATGAAGTGTTTTTTCGTTAATATTTTGACCAAATATTCCTCTGCATCCCTTTAATTTCGGTATTCGACAAACCTAAAAAAGTTAAATATACTAAATAAGTTACTATACTATATATTTTAAATAGGTATTAACAAGCGAATTTTTTAAGTACTTATAGGTAGTTATACCTTGTGCATGAAGGGCAGCACGTTTGGTCCCAACTTTTGCTGGTATAATCTGCCCCTGTTAAGTGATAAAGTGCAGGAAGTACCGAACAAGTTTCCGTTCAACATCTAACAGCTATAACATAAAATGGAGCTTCTTATTTTGTAGCTCCTGCTTTTATCCTTCCTAAAAATCGTTTAACAAATTAAAATATACATTTGAAACCAACACCACTCGTTAACTGCTTACGTTTATTCCTGTTGCTTCAAATGTTCTAAAATTATATTATGCCATAATTATGATATCAGTATCTGACGACAAAATACATATGTCTTCATGTTTATCTCGCACTGCCTGAAGTATGTGGACCATTTTTCTCATGTCGGCTTTTTCTATTTAATTTTTTTTTGTAATTCATTAATGATTCAGAAGAGGGTGATGTTGACTGGAAAGATTCGAACAAATAATTCAAGCAAAATTATATTTTCTGTAGATCCCCAAAACTCCTTTACTTAAACAGGCAAAGAAATATTCTCTTTGATTTCATATACACAAATGTGCTCGTATCGTCGTAACCTTTTTCCCTTTTTTGGTGACTGTTCTAAATAGCTATCGAATACAAAGTCTACCATATTAAGCGATTCCTTTAATGTCCTGCTAATGAGGTTACAAAACTCAGTGGCTAAATCTTTAAAAGTTTTAAAGTTTTTCCAATTCAATTTTCACAGTCCCATCATAACGTCGACCTTTAAACAAAATTATATTTATCAAAGTTAAACGTAACACGACGTAAAGAAAGTCCACTTTTATCCATTTTGTATAGATATACCTAATAAGCAACCAGGGACGTGCGGTCCATGGAAGCGGGGGAAACCCCGCTTCTTTACACTTTGAGATTTAAAAATAAATATTTTTCAGTTTACAATGCATAGAAATTAATATTAAATTGGGTACTACATTTTCTCTGAAACATTACGTAAACTTCGTAAATGTACTAACAATTCATTGGTGTAATGTGTAAACGCACGTACCACCCATGAGAAAATTAATTGTGTAAACGCACACACACACACAGGTACTTCAAGTCCGTCGGCGGAAGCGCGTCTTAAAACAGCCAGTTCATCTTCCAAGTGATTTCGCTTCGTGTTATTGACCCCTGCTTTGCCGCGACAATAGTCAGTCTGTTTGGACACGTGAAATACGGTCGAGAGGCAGCGATTATTACGTCGCCTTACGCATATTGCAATTCTCACCGCGAATCGATGTGTGAGGAAAATCGTAGATTTCAGATAGATTTCGGTTTGTTTTTCGTAGTTGTTTTTCTTTTTGTAAAATGGAGGAACTATGCATTGTACCGATGATCCCTAAACAATCATTTTATTGATTCGACGACTTCTCGAGGTACCTCAAACAGAACCCAAAATGATTTAATTAAATGCACTGCCGACGGTGTGATGGATAACATTAAAAGTGAAATTAAAAAAGCACCTTTCGTATCAATTGCGCTTGATGAAACCACAGATGTAGCAAACTTAAGTCAATTATCCATTGTTGTGCGATATGTATTGGACGGCATTCCTCAAGAGCGATTTTTAGGATTTTTGGACGTCACTAGCGAACGAACTGCAGATGCATTGTTTAAAATTGTTTGTGACATTAGTTCAAGTTTATAATGTGGTTCTAAGCTTGTTGCCCAGAGCCCAAAGCCCAGAGTGACATCCAAAAATGGTGCTGTCGTAATATGGCTGGCCATTTAGGAAGCATTCAAGCTAATGTGAAAGAGAAGTTTAAACATGCAATTTTCGTTCACTGTATAGCACATAGACTTCATTTGGTTTTATCGCGAAGCATGGATAATATTAAAGATTGCAAAGTTTTATTTTCGACGCTTAGTGGTTTGGCTTCCTTCTTTTTAAAGTTATCGAAAAGAACTCGCGCTTTGGACATTCGCGTTCAAAAAACGTTTCCAAAACTTGCTCCGACGCAATGGAACTACAATGGACGTTTAGTGCAAACAGTGTTTCAATACCGTAATTCTTTGATGCACTTTTTTCAAGACGTTGATTTCAATTTTTTGCTCAACATTTTTGCAGAGATTTTCCCTCTTACTGACATTTTATTCGACATTTTACAGACAAAGTCAAATGACATTGGCTTTTGCATTAAACAAATTGATGATTTTAAAAATAAAATGAATAAAAAACGAGATCAGTTTGAACACTTTTGGAATAAGACTCAAAACATTGGCTTAGAGCCTGAAAGAAAGAGAATTAGAATTGATAATGTCGGCGACAGAGAGACCTCCTATCGTCGATTGTACGCCGAAATTTTTGATAATATTTTACAACAAATGAAAACTCGATTTCAAAACTTTAACGAATTAAAATTTGTTGAATTGTGCAATTTTAATATTAGTAACTAAGATTCATCAAAATTTCCATCGGAAGCTTTTAATTCACTAAAATTAAATTATGGAAAATTTTTCGATATTCCAGCATTAAAGTCACAGTTAAGTATTGTTTATGAAACAGTTGAAATTAGTAATAAAAAGACGCTCATCAATGTGTTAAATTTTCTTATAACAACTGGTTAAATAAGTTCCTTTGTGAAGTCGTCAAATTGTGTTAATTAGTACTAACCATCCCAGCCACAAGTGCTTCAGTTGAGCGAAGTTTTTTAGCTAAAGCGCATTAAAAGTTTTATACGAAATTCAACAAGTGAAGACAGACTCTCTTATTTAGCCCTAATATCTATTGAAAAACAGCTTGCTAAACAGATCAAAAAATCCAAAATTTACGACGATGTTATAGACAAATTTGCAGCCATTGAGAATAGGCGAATAGATCTTAAGTATTATAAATAAATGTCAACTACTGTGTTTTTTTACGTTTAAATAAATCAAGGAAGCTTTTCAATGGTAAGTCTTTTTATAGCTTCTACTACTAAACTAGGTAATAAAGTAATAGTAACACTTCAAAAATTTCAATCTCGAATATCCGTAGTACTGAGGAAAAAATGCAAGATTTTGACTAAATGGTGAATGCGCCGCGAAAAATTTTCGTCTGCGGCGCTGTGCTTACTGGCCTGCTGTATTTTTATACAATCGCTTCCCCTTCCAAAAATGTCACCACACGCCACTGTAAAGCAACTAAAGTTATTGGATAAATTTCCAAACTTGCAATATGCGTTTAGCAATAATTAGTTGTATGTTCTAACCTCAAACCATACTGCAGTGATTTACACGCCATTTTGTCCTGCTAGTTCGATTTTATTGGCCAGCGACTTCCACGTGATTTCAACTATAAAAGAAGTACATTCCTAGACGTAATCCAGAGAAAAGATAAACATTTTATTGTTTTTTTTGCCAAACTGATATTTTCAAGGTTCGGGGGGAAGTAGTGAAGAAATAAATAATTTTGAGAAATAAAAATTTTTGAGTCTAATATATCTTTCTGATCTTCTATAATATCTATATCTATAATATCTTCTATATATCGGGTCGGTGGTGTAGCAGTCTAACGCGCTTATATTCATTTATAGGCAAGTTTATGGTATAGGATTTGATGTGTGCCGTATTAATTGAAATTCAATTTCTGTTGATATGTCATGCAGATTATAAAATCGCCATGCATTACCGTCTCGATGATGACGGCTGAGGTTTTCCGGGTTTTCCTCACCTGTAAGTCAAATGGCACCATCAATCATATTTAAGTCGCCCCGGAGCGTCACGGCAAATAATAATAATAGCTGTCTCTTTCCCCGCACAAGCTCAGCTTTTGGTGTTAAAATTCACTCGTAAGGGGATGAATTAGGGAGATTATTATTAGTATATTATAATATGATAATGTGTTCAACGTAATTAATTAACACGTTAAACACACTTTGTAAGTATCTCGCTTCTGCGAGGCTATATTTTTTTAAATTTCTTCCTCCCCTCGCTTCGAGTACGCATCCCTTTTTTAAAATAAAATGGGTATCATGACGGATATAAGAACCAACAATTGAGTTCCAACTCAATGCCCAATTTTTAATATAAAGCTCAGGGGATCAATATTTTACATGGAACATATATTCTGTCGATATAATGTAATGGTAAAATTTCCAAAAAACTTACTGACTATATTTTTGAGTGGTAAAAAAGCAAAACATTTCAAATGGACCAAAAAGACATAATCCGTGTAAAAATTGTGGGTATGACCTTTCAGCGAATACAGAACCATAGCTAGCGGCTGTATTATACGGACTTTTTTGTTCTATCGAACTAAAATTTTTGGAATCCTCACTAATCTTCTAGGGATTCCCCATTTTCGTCATCCTCAACCAAAATAATAATAAGTGGAGGCACATCCTCCCTATCAATTACCACTTCCCTATCCCACCAATTCTGTAATACTTTCTCAGTGTTGCACTGTTCTCAGTCGAGCCAAATATCAGAAGTTTCTTTTTCTAAAGCTTCTTTCCCTTATTGATATAATAGTTTTTAGTGATACCCCAAAATATGTTCAATAGAGTTGAATATACAATTGCAAAGAGGTAGTCAAAGTACCTCTGCTAACATATCAGCTTCATATAATTCTGGTGGTTTATTCCTACAAATGATTATTTTTTTAAAACATTTATTGAGATATCCTAGTAAATGTAAATAAAATCATTTAAAACAAATAAATTTAAAAAAATTGTGAGTACCAAGTAACATTCACGAAAAATATCTACCAAACATCCCATCGCATCGCCCGGCAGATTAAATGCGTGCTAGGATGTTATTTTTTATTTACACACCTCCTCGCAACAAAACACAAGCTCTGCATGAAAGTTGGTAGTAAACGCGTCGGCCAGGCTCGGTTTCATTCATACAATTTTCATGACTAGCAACTATTTTCTAATCATGAAGTACTTCGCACGAGATAGGAAATGATTCGGATCACGATACGTATCCTGATTTGCCGGAATGTGTCGCTTAAATACGGCCAGAAGCAAGGTCAGTTACACGACAAACGACAACGACACCTACAAAAAAATATGCTTAGATAAAAACATTGATCGAGTTTTTGATATCCATGATATACTTAATGCAGAAATATTTTTTTTTTAGCTAAATAGTAGAAATATGAAATTCTATGAATTGCATGGACGTAGTAAGTAAAAAAAAAAACAAAAAAACAGCGGATCCCAGGATTCAATAAAAAAGTTCAATAAATGATTTTATCGGAAAATATATTACAGTTGAAGCGGTCATTGCAAGAGCTTTGCCCCATCTATCAGGTTACATAGCAAGTAATAGAAACATGATTATGAAACTGTAAATTGAATCGTTTATTTCAGAAACAATCTGTTACTTTTTGAGAATTTTCAGGAGGTGAAAAAACGTTTTGAACTAGGACCAGGACTAAACAAAAATTTCTGCATTAAACGTATGTTACTTTGAAACTACAATGTTGATGTGATAAACCCAATATGGACATAAAGTGACTTGTTGTTTTTGAAATAAACGTTTTATCTTTTCAGCAACCTGTCAAAGGTACTTTTTAGACGGTCAGATCAGTTCTCCGTTCAGTCTCAGTTTCAGTAGAACTGTCAATTATCTGTATGTGTAAACACAAAAAACTGTAAGTACAACTTAAACTGATACGGAACTGTGGCTCGATGGGTATACCAAAAGTTATCGTATGTTGTCAGTTAAAGGGATCTAATTTCCAAACTGAACTGACAACTGTACTAAAACTCAGACTGAACGGAGAACTGAGCTGACCGTCTAAAAGTACTATAAAAGTACCTTACCAAAAGTTATCGTATCAGTTGTCAGTTTAACGAATGTATAAACAAATCTTAACTGACAACTGAACTGTAACTGACAACTGAACTGAAACTGAAAATGAACTGAAAACTGATAGGACCGTCTAAAAGGACTATAAGATTACGGCATCAGCATACATATTTTTCTTTTATCCTTTTTTTCTTTAGCTATATGAGCTCAGTTTTTCACCTGGTTTGCCTAGAAGCACGTTTTAGGCTTCTTATGGCTGATTTTTGTAAAATAAAAACTTTTAAAAACGAAACTGGGTAGATAGTAAAAAGTGAACCCATACAACAATATAGAAGAAGACAAGGAAAAAAGAAGAACGCCGTAACTTTAGACATATTTTCAAAATGACAAATTTACAGTTTTCTTTTTATTTATTTTTAATGAAGTGTCCACTTCATAGTGTCTACAACATAGCAAATAAATAAAGACTACTAAAACTGTTTGATGATGTGAAAACAATCAAATATGTATATCTATTTGCAGGTTGTTTTGCTTTAAAAATGTATAGTCTTGGTCAGACCCTCGTTTATGGAATACCCTGTGTATTTAAGAATAATTGTTAAATATGGTCATACAACTTTCGTATTTTTTTCGTATTTCGAATAATAAAACAGCTATCGGTCAATTACGCACTGATGGGGCACCCTGTACATGTGTTATTGGCTAATATGTTGATATCGTTGGTTAGGTAAATTTATAAAGAATTTTATGTTAAAATAATATATAGGATGTTGCATTTGAAAAAAATTGAGTACATTGAACTTAAAATTAGCCTTATTTAAGACATGTTTCAAGACACTTTGTATAAAATATTCCAGTTAGGTTAAGTCTATATTTAAAAATAATTTGTAAGCCTACCTGAATTATGATAATTTAATTTGGGGTCTACATCATTCTCTAATTTCATAAAAAAATTAATTGATTGGCAAACCTGTAATATTTAAAAAAAAATTCAAGCGAGTGGGTGCACGAATAATATGCAAACATAAAGTCAAGAGATAAATTTCTCTGTGATATTTTTCTAAGTAAAAAAAGCATTTCTATTTTAGTCTGACTGTATTAGTTCTGTTACATAGTTTTTGAAAATAACTTTTTGTTTCACAGATCTTAGGTTTAGTCGTTCTTTGTTTGTGTTTTTTATTTTGTTCTTTTTATTGTGTTATTTTTGATTGTTTATGGTAAGATTTGCCTTTTTTAAATGTTCATTTAATATATTTTAGTTTTTTGACATTTGGTTTTTAAATAAAAATTATTTTCTTTTGTTCATTTAATGTATATTTAAAGTTCTACTTAATTTAACTTAACTAAAATAAATGGTCCAATATAGGAATCCACTGGTTCAATTTAGGCAACCAGTTATCTATAATGGACCAGCTGCAAGGGTTTCAAATTATATTTTTCTATAAAAAACTATTCAATAAACAATTCTGAAAAAGTTACTGGAAGTGGACAACATATTAAAGTATTTGGTGTATAAATTTGAAAGAGTTTTCATTTGTTTTCTTAAAGTTAGAGCCCTAAAACCGAAAACTGAACCAATATAGGCAACCGTCCTAATTGGTTGTTCAATGTTCAATAATATTTAATTAATATCTGTGTTATCTATATTTTGCAGAAAACTCTACTCTATATTTATTACTTTTATAAAATTGACCTTCATACAATTGGGTTTACAGGGCATTGGAGAATTTGTATTAGTTGTAAAAGTTTCTATGCACAATTTTGAATGGTATTCATTATTTTGTAATATTATTATATCAGCTCTATAAACCTGAAATAAATTATTAAAGTTATCTAAATCCAATAAGTGTTGAAATTTATTTTTGACTAAATTGAACTGCTGCAATAATGAAGTTTTTAGGAATAGATTATTTTTGGTAAATTAATTAATATTATTTACAGTGCCACATGAAATTTAAAAAGAAACTAAACTGCATATACCTATTAACATGCCCCTTTCTAGGTAAGTAAACACAGACAACGGCTTTGCGTGTTTCGAACCAAGTATTCGAGTAGCAGAAAGTAACATTATTAACACAAATTCGTGCGAATTGTCAAAATGGTTTAATGCACGAGTTCGAAGACCACGTAAACATTCGTACACGAGACACGAGCTATCGTGCTAGTCAACACGGCCAAACAGCTGATGAATTTAGCAGCAAAATTGACCGGACGGACGGCCGGTCGGTCGGGATGGATGGACAGGCGACTCATGTCGTAAAGAGTTGGTGTTATTATGTGCGAAGATTTAAACAAAAGGGATATATTACGGGAAAAGAACACGCTAGGTGAAGGCTGGGGAGAGCAAGCTGGTTTTTCGTAGCAAATTCGAGTGGAACGAATAAAAAATAAACAACTACTGCTCTGGCTACACTGGATGACAATGACATTAGGGCCATGTCAATTTCTCCTTCATTTATCAAGTAATATAAATCAAATTTGAGACAAACGAAATGAAAACAAACTCCTCGAGGACCCTACTGATCAGGATCAAGTAGTGTGAAAATATGATGTTGCTATAAGTTTGGAACGCCCGCCATACTGCGTTGGTCATGAGTTCTGTCACAGCTCTACCATAAACTACACCTTCACCTAATGACACAAGGGCAACCCTGTTCTTTCCAAGGATACTTAACTTTTCTATTAGGATTAGCCAATCCTATCTAGTATGTACGTTTTATTGTGTTAAGTCATTGCCGGACCAGATATTTACACGTTTGTATATGGTTTTTAGTATTTTTTGGATTGTTTTTGTAACTTTTTAATTCACTAGACTTTTTTAAATTGTTTTTATAAAGAGTATTTTGGTAAGTCCAACTTATTTTTATTATAGGTAAGTTCTACAGTGCTACAGACGATGCGCTAATAAATTCAATTTTACAAATGGAATTTTACAGTGTATTAAAATTTATGTAATTGGACGAAGAATCAATAATGGGCAATCTGTATTATATGTATTGTTTTGTACTAATTGCGTAGGAACGATCATTTTTGCTTTTCGGTAGTCAACTTAATTTAAATATCTGAGACTTATATGTTGACACCTTTTATTTTAGCCTATTTTTAATTTGTGTCATTTTTTATGTACCACGTGTACTATTTGGGGCACATTGTGTACTAAAGTACAACATTTTCCCACTGGTTTACCCCTACATCTGATGATATTATGAAGATAGTACATATACATGATAAATTATGTTTAAAATTTTGTTTGTATAATTATTTTTGTACTCAAATATTTTAAATTGTCCTGTACATAAAGGATCAATTAAAAATTATTGTTTT